>CM053258.1:3681463-3732737 GCA_028583405.1 Pogonophryne albipinna
ACAACTCTCCTTCTCTTAGCGACTGTAACTCCACAGTTGCCTACACTCTTTTCGGGTTTGCTAACGGTAGCTACTTTAGCTTGATAGCTAGCCATGGCTCTTTCCCCACCCTCGGGTGCTATTTCCTGCTCTAACTGTCTCATGTTTGGTTACTTCCCTACCTACTTTACTGGTACCGATACATGTGTTAAATGTAGTATAGTTGTTAGGTTGGAGGCGGGAATCATAGCCATAGAAGCCCGGCTCCGCATCTTAGAAAGTAACTCAGCTACAGTAAAGCCCATGTTAGCCGGTGCGGACCGGCAAAAGATAGCTCCTATTAGCCGTCCCCCGGCAACTCCCGAGCAGCAGGGAGACTGGGTGACTGTTCAGAAGGGGCATAACGCGAAACCCGCAGGTCCCCACCAACCCGTTCACGTATCTAACAGATATTCCCCACTCAGCGAGACACCCGCTGAGAAGCCAACTCTGGTTATTGGTAGCTCTATTATGAGATACGTGAATTTAGAGACCGAAGCCTCCACAGTCACATGCATTCCGGGGGCCAGAGCGGGCGACGTTGAGGCGCATCTTAAACTGCTGGCTAAAAATAAACGTAAATACAGTAGGATTGTTATTCACGTCGGTGGTAATGATGTTCGTTTACGCCAATCAGAATGCACCAAACTTAATGTGGAGTCGGTGTGTAGTTATGCTAAAACAATGTCGGACACCGTAATATTCTCTGGTCCCCTCCCCAATCTGATCAATGATGACATGTATAGCCGCATGTCATCATTTCAGCGCTGGTTGTCTTGGTGGTGCCCAGCAAACAATGTGGGCTTCGTAAATAATTGGACAGCCTTCTGGGGAAAACCTGGTCTGATTAAGAGAGACGGCATTCATCCTACTTTGGAAGGTGCAGATCTCATTTCGGCAAACATTTCAGGGCTTTGTGGACTTAATCCATGACAAACTGGAGTTGAGACCAGGAGGCGGAGTCGCAGTCTTACACGCTTCTCTGCGCTCTCTCCTAGGCAGTCATCCATAGGAATCCCGAACCCAATAAAATACCCAATATTAGCGGTGTGTGTGTCTGCCCAAGGACAATTAAAGGTAAAACCTAATAGAGGTGTCATACATAATAACCTAATAAAAGTAAATGTAACAACTACTACAGTGCAACAAAACAGGAATATTAAATGTGGTCTCTTAAACATAAGATCTCTAGCATCTAAAGCAATATTGGTAAATGATTTAATATCAGATTATAATATTGATATATGCTGTCTCACTGAAACTTGGTTGAGACATGAAGAATATGTCAGCATAAATGAGGCCACTCCACCCAGCCATATCAATACTCATATTGCCCGAGGCGTGGGCCGAGGAGGTGGAGTTGCAGCAATCTTTGACTCAAGTTTACTTATCAATACTAAACCAAAATTAAATTATACCTCCTTTGAAAGTCTCGTTTTTAGTCTTACGCATCCGACCTGGAAAACTTTGCAGCCAATCTTATTTGTTACAGTGTACCGTGCACCAGGTCCTTATTCAGAATTCTTATCAGAATTCTCTGATTTTTATCAACTTTGGTTCTTAAAACAGATAAAGTCATTATCGTAGGTGACTTTAATATTCATGTTGACGATGATAAAAATAGCCTTACTGTTGCATTTAACTCTATATTAGATTCTGTTGGTTTCTGTCAGAGTGTAAATAAACCAACCCACTGCTATAATCACACTCTAGACCTTGTTCTGACTTATGGTATTGAAATTGAGCAACTATTAGTCGAACCGCATAATCCTGCTTTATCTGACCATTTCTTAGTAACTTTTGAAGTACTGTTACTAGACTACAAAGCATTAGTCAAAAGCTCCTGCAGCAGAAACCTATCTGTTAGTGCTATAGCCAAATTTAAGGAAGAGATTCCACCAATATTTTACTCGATAGCATGTCTGCATGTAAGGGAGGAAGCTTATACAAAATGTACACCACCCCAAATTGATCATGTTGTTGATAGTGCTACAGATGCGCTGCGAATAAAATTAGACTCTGTTGCTCCTTTGAAAAAGAAGAAAATAAAACAACATAGATTAGCTCCATGGCATAATGCCGAAACCCGCAAAATAAAGCAAAAAGTCGAGACAACTTGAAAGGATATGGCGTTCCACTAAACTTGAAGAATCTCGTTTAATTTGGCATATTACTCTCAATGAATATAAGAAAGCACTGCGTAAAGCGAGAGCAGCCTACTACTCTTCATTAATAGATGAGAATAAGAATAATGCAAGATTTCTTTTCAGCACTGTAGCCAGGCTGACAGAGAGCCATAGCTCGATTGAGCCTTCTATTCCCATAGCACTCAGTAGTAATGATTTTATGTGCTTTTTTAACGATAAAATTGTTACTCTTAGAAACAAAATTAATGACCTCTTGCCTTTGACCAGTATAGTGTTATCAACAGCTCCCGGAAACGTAAGTTCTAATATTACACTAGATAGTAAACTAGAATGCTTTTCAGCCATTAACCTTGAACAATTAAATTCAATGATTCTCTCTTCTAAACCATCAACGTGTATGTTAGACCCAATTCCAACTAAGCTGTTGAAGGAAGTTTTTCCATTAATTGGCACTTCTTTATTAAATATTATGAATATGTCTTTATTATCAGGCTATGTTCCACAATCATTCAAAGTAGCAGTGATAAAACCGCTTCTTAAAAAGCACAACCTCGATCCAGAGGTTTTAGCCAATTATAGACCTATTTCTAATCTTCCGTTCCTCTCAAAAATTCTTGAGAAAGCGGTCGCAAAACAGTTGTGTGATTACTTAAAAAACAATGATTTATTTGAAGATTTTCAGTCTGGCTTTAGAACACATCATAGCACAGAGACAGCTCTGGTTAAAGTCACAAATGACATTCTAATAGCCTCAGACAAGGGACTTGTCTCTATTCTTGTTTTGCTCGATCTCAGTGCTGCATTTGATACTATCGATCATGATATCTTATTGCAAAGACTAGAGCACTTAGTTGGCATACAGGGAACTGCTTTAGGCTGGTTTAGGTCCTATCTATCTGAACGCTCTCAGTTTGTACGTGTCAATGATGAATCTTCCACGCAAACCAAAGTTAGCCATGGAGTGCCACAGGGCTCAGTGCTCGGACCTATTTTGTTCACATTATATATGCTTCCGTTAGGCAATATTATAAGGAATCATTCTGTAAATTTTCATTGTTATGCAGATGATACTCAACTATATTTATCAATCAAGCCTGATGAAATTAATCATCTAAATAAAATTCAAGACTGCCTCAAGGACTTAAAAACGTGGATGACCTTAAACTTTTTGATGTTAAACACGACCAAAACTGAAGTTATTGTACTTGGCCCGAAGAATCTACGAAACAAATTATCTAAAGATATACTAACTATGGATGGCATTAATTTGGCCTCCAGTGAAACTGTAAGGAATCTTGGTGTTATATTTGATCAGGATTTATCCTTTAACGCCCACATAAAATCAATTTCAAGGACCGCCTACTTCCATCTACGTAACATTGCAAAAATCAGGCATATCTTGCCTCAAAACGATGCAGAGAAACTAGTCCATGCATTTGTTACTTCAAGGCTGGATTATTGTAACTCTTTATTATCAGGGTGTACCAAGAAGTCAGTCAAGTCGCTTCAGCTGATTCAAAATGCTGCAGCTCGTGTACTAACCAGAGTTAGGAAAAGGGACCACATTACTCCTGTTCTGGCTGCCTTACACTGGCTCCCTATAGAACACAGGATAGAATTTAAAATTCTTCTTCTCGCCTACAAAGCCCTTAATGGGCAGGCGCCTTCTTACCTTAAAGAACTCATTATACCCTACTGTCCTACTAGGGCATTGCGTTCCAAGAATGCAGGGTTGTTGGTTGTTCCTAGAGTCTCTAAAAGTACAATGGGAGCCAGAGCCTTTTCTTATCAAGCTCCACATTTGTGGAATCAGCTTCCAGTTTGTGTTCGGGCGGCAGACACCCTAACCGTTTTTAAGAGTGCGCTTAAGACCTTCCTTTTTGATAAAGCTTATAGTTAGGGCTGATTAGATTCAGCCCCTAGTTTTGCTGATAGGCTTAGTTTGTCGGGGGACATCTTACTTCTTCCTTCTCTCTGTCTATACCTGTGTACTCTCATGTTCTGATTAACCCAGCTTCCCCAAATTTCTTTCTTTTTGGTGTCTATATACGCTGGGATCCGGAGTCATGGATGATCCTGCGGTCCTGTGTCCGGCATCGCGAGCCCTGGATCTTGAGTCGTGGCTGTGGTCATGGATCCTGGATGGATATCCTCGTGGATTCATCTTCCTATTATACACACATGCATTTCCAAACATTTGGACTACCTATGTTGCAAATGTATTATCATTTCAATTTACACACGGCATCTATTGCACGTCTGTCCGTCCTGGGAGAGGGATCCCTCCTCTGTTGCTCTCCCTGAGGTTTCTCCCATTTTTCCCTTTAAAACTGTGGGTTTTCTTCGGAAGTTTTTCCTTGTACGATGTGAGGGTCTAAGGACAGAGGGTGTCGTATTGTCATACTGATATTTTGTACAAACTGTGAAGTCCACTGAGACAAATGTAACATTTGTGATATTGGGCTATATAAATAAACATTGATTGATTGATTGATTGATTAAGAATACAGTAAATCTCCAACATGTCGGCCCCTTTTCCACGATCCACCTCTAGAGGGACTCACATGTTTTGCTGTACTCTCACTTTGATGCTATTAATCCAAAAACAGCTAAAACCTGGTTAATATAAATCGTATTTTAACTCTGCTCGCTTTGACCTTGTAATATGGTTATAACAATTGTGCCATAGTTTAAAATACAGCATTCAACTGTATTATTTTTTTGGTTTGTTGACGGTGGCGTAGAGGAGGCTGGGATCAGCGGAGGCTGCAGAGGAAGAGGAGGGAGTTCTCAAAGTGCTGTAGGTCACTGCATCATCTTCAGTATGTAGTGTCTCTACTTTAAAGAGTCCTCTCCTGCTGATGTTCAGGTGTATATCAGTATGTAGTGTCTCTACTTTAAAGAGTCCTCTCCTGCTGATGTTCAGGTGTATATCAGTATGTAGTGTCTCTACTTTAAAGAGTCCTCTCCTGCTGATGTTCAGGTGTATATCAGTATGTAGTGCCTCTACTTTAAAGAGTCCTCTCCTGCTGATGTTCAGGTGTATATCAGTATGTAGTGTCTCTACTTTAAAGAGTCCTCTCCTGCTGATGTTCAGGTGTATATCAGTATGTAGTGTCTCTACTTTAAAGAGTCCTCTCCTGCTGATGTTCAGGTGTATATCAGTATGTAGTGTCTCTACTTTAAAGAGTCCTCTCCTGCTGATGTTCAGGTGTATATCAGTATGTAGTGTCTCTACTTTAAAGAGTCCTCTCCTGCTGATGTTCAGGTGTATATCAGTATGTAGTGCCTCTACTTTAAAGAGTCCTCTCCTGCTGATGTTCAGGTGTATATCAGTATGTAGTGTCTCTACTTTAAAGAGTCCTCTCCTGCTGATGTTCAGGTGTATATCAGTATGTAGTGTCTCTACTTTAAAGAGTCCTCTCCTGCTGATGTTCAGGTGTATATCAGTATGTAGTGTCTCTACTTTAAAGAGTCCTCTCCTGCTGATGTTCAGGTGTATATCAGTATGTAGTGTCTCTACTTTAAAGAGTCCTCTCTTGCTGATGTTCAGGTGTATATCAGTATGTAGTGTCTCTACATGTCTCCATGCTTTAATGTTCACAAAGCTCTTTACTTTTCTCATACTGCCTGTGCTGCAGCACCTCTTTTCGCCCTCTGTATGAAACCAGAGCCCAGTCTGCTCTGATTGGTTAGCTGGCCGGCTCCGTTGTGATTGGTGAACCGCTTAGAGATGTCCCGCCCCTTAGCCAATAGAAGAGTGTTACATAGTGATGTCAATATGTTCCAGAGGTACATTTTGGGGGATTTTAGCCTTTGCACCGTTTACATGCACTAAAAGCTATATGACACACTACAGGAACGAGAAACCCCCCAAAAGCCCCTTTAAAGTGAATCTGCACAAAAACCCTTTTTCTTAAAATCTTTAAATATGCATTGTTATGTAATCTGTCATGGCCTGGCTCTTGCCCATAACAAAAAGCGATGATGATGGAAAGAAATTATGGAAAATATTGAATAACATAATGGGGAGGAAATCACACATGCATCCTTCCTTTATAGAAACCGAGGGTACATTCATTACCAAGCCAGCAGATATTGCAAATCATTTTAATGATTATTTTACAAATAAAGTAGATAAGCTGAGGAATGCCATGGGTGCAGTCGAGGACACAGTGTCACATCACATCATTAAAGATCGTATCATGAGGGAAAAGCAGTGCATGTTTGAATTCCACAATGTTACAGAAGAATATGTTGAAAATATGCTTTTACATCCGTCCGATGATAAATCTCCTGGGATTGACAACTCGGATGGTAAACTGCTCAAAATGACGGCCAAATACATATCCAAGCCATTGAGTCACATTTTTAGAGCAAGACGTGTGCCCCGAGATATGGAAGGAAGCCAAGGTCATCCCATTACCCAAGGATAAAAGAAAAACCTTTGCTAGTTCCAATAGTCGACCTATAAGTCTCCTCCCAGTGTTAAGTAAATTAATTGAAAAAATAGTATACTGTAGTGCCGAGAGATAGGGAGTCGGAGGCGGTGCAATGAAGGTGCAAAAGGGTACTTTATTTAAGAGCAGCTAGGTTCATGTTGTCCGGTTGCAGTCCGGGAAGAAGAGAGTGAAGTCAGGAGGGCACACAGCATATATAGTAAAACACATAACATGTCCGTGTGGGAACAATACCCCCAACTGTAGTTCCATGTATGAATTATGAACCCAGTGTATAAATAGGTGGTCACCACACAAGCCCCCCCAGAATTCAAACATGGCAAAAAAATCCTCGCGTCCGTGGAGGAAGCACCACGGGGGTCGAGGAGGGTGGGGTCGCAGGTGAGGGCAGGGCCATGGAACGGGCCGACGAAAGGGGGCCGCAGGAGAGGGCAGGAGCCCTAACGAGGGCGAGGGCACCCCCACAAACGGGCCGTCGTAAGGGGGCCACAGTAGGTGTCGTGGCGAATGAAGTCCCCGGGAGGAAGGAGTGCAACCCGGCCGCAGGCACACGCACAGCGGCGGCGGGCACGAAGTCCTCGGCAGGCGTCGAGGTGTCCCCGGAAGGCAGGAGCAGTCTCCCCGGGAGGAAGGAGCGCAACCCGGCCGCAGGCAGACGCGCAGCGGCGGCGGGCACGAAGTTCTCGGCAGGCGTCGAGGTATCCCCGGAAAACAAGAGCCGTCTCCCCGGGAGGAAGGAGCGCAACCCGACCGCAGGCAGACGCGCAGCGGCGGCGGGCACGAAGTCCTCAGCAGGCGTTGAGGTATCCCCGGAAAACAAGAGCCGTCTCCCCGGGAGGAAGGAGAGCAACCCGGCCGCAGGCAGACGCGCGGCGGCGGCGGGCACGAAGTCCTCAGCAGCAGGGGCGGACTGGCCATCTGTAGAATCTGGAGAACCACAGAACGGCCGGTCGTCAAGGGCCGTTGACGGCTGGCACTTTAAAAAAAAAAAGGTTTAACGTCATAATTTAAATTGCGCTTTCGGCCGACAGAGGGCGACAGCGGCCGCTAATGCAGTTGTGTGGTTCTTATCTGTCAAATAATCACACACGAAGAAGAATAAAGACCGGGCGGCAGACAGAGAGAATGAAAAAACATGGATAAAAATAAAGGAAAACGAAAAGAAAAAGGTGGGCCGAGAAGGCAAGAGAAAAAAAGGTGAAGTCACTCGCAGGTGAAGCATATAAATGTCGCAAATTGACTGACCTTTTTGGCAGCAGCGCTGCTACAAGTAGTGATGGCGAGATGAAGCCTTATGAAGCTTTGAAGCTTTCCAGCCAATTGGTTCGAAAAAGGGTTCATCTCATGAGGCTTCATCATGGGCTTCATTTGAACACAAACGCCCCTGTTGGTCAAAGTGTGTAAAACAGGCAGATTGGACATCTCAACAGGGTGCTCTATCACATACCGAGTTCCCAATGAGTAAAGCCTTATGCTACGTTCACACCGGACGCGATGCGACGTTTGGAGGCGGCGCGATTACATGTAAAGTCAATGCAGAGACACGATCAGACGTGAATTCGCTCCGACAGGCGCACATGAAGCGGTGGACGCGACGCGAATCACGCGATTGAAGGGGGCCGCGTCAAACGCGAGAGTTCAATTTTTTCAACTCGGGCGTCAAATTCACATGACGCGTTCTCGCGGAAGCCAATCAGCGTTGGGATTCCCTCTGACGTCCCTCTGACGTCCTGCTGTTAATCAGTTGTAAAGATGGAAGAGAAAATAGTTGTTGCTGTGAGTGGGTTCCCGGAGATATATGATGTAATATCGTATATCTACCGGGACCGCAACAAGAAAGAGCTCGCATGGAGGAAAATAAGCGAGGAAGTAGGCCTACCTGGTAAGTTATACAAAATATACATCCGTTGTTTGCTTGATTACAGATTTAGCATTAACCAAGTTAGCTCAACCGCCGGTTTAACGGCAGATAACGGTTAAAAGTTACCGTTTGTAAACGTTTTTTTCTTGTCAGAGGAGGTACGCCGAAAGAAATGGAAGAGTATGAGGGACACGTATGTCAAAGAAAGGAAGAGGGAGAAGGAAGATAAAAGGAGTGGGTATTTGTACATCCATGGGTATTATGAGCGTTGTGGTTCAACGGTTCAACCGATCTGAATCGCTTCCTGAAGCAGTCACGTGGTATCGACAGGCAGCGAGGCTTCGTTTGTCATTGGTGACGTCACTGGCCCAAAACGATACAAGCCTCGGTACATGCTTCACAAAAAGCTTCGGGGATTACTCGACACACGCTCCGAAGCCTCGGCGCAATACGTAACATCACTAGCTACAAGCACTGCATCAACAGCTTAGAACAAGTGCAAGATGATGAAGAGAATGATGAGGGCGCGAGTTCAGATATACAGCCAGCCTCCAGCGTTCATGATGAGGGGCAGAGTTGAGCTGCTGGAAGAACCAGCTCAACTGGCACATACAAGTGCAGGGCAAGAGCAAGAGGTGGGTGAGAATTATCCCTTGAACTCAGTGGCGCTTTCTCCTGGAGGCCAAGGAAAGCCAGGCTTCCCCTGTTTTTTTGGATTGTAGTTATAATTTTAATAAATAAATAAAAACACTTTGTTTAGTTTCGGTAATTATTCTGCCGGCCCGTCTCTCCCCCATTCTCATTGAGTATTTTACAAAGAGTGAAACAGCGCCCCTCTAGATGTTATGGTGAAACAGTAGATTGCACTCTGTTGCGAGAGGAGGCCAGCCGAAATTGGCTTCCCTTGGTGAAAAAAAATTGAGGGATTGACCAATCAGATGAGGCTCACGTCATGCCTCACAATCCAATCAAATCGCATCAACTTCAGTTCGTACTGTAACTGTCATCACTGCCCTTAAAAAGTAGCAAGCAACTGAAGCAAGTGCAATTATGGAGGGTGGAGATTTGGAGTATTTCATCAAAAATAATTTTACTAAACTTCCGCTACGGCAGCAACTAAAAATGAAATCTGATGGCCAATGATCAAACTGGAGCTGTGTACAGAGAGGAAAAAAGGAGCAAATCGGACGTAAAACTTTAAATAATAAACAGCGGATTTCTAACATTTGACATTTCATGTGGCCGGACTGGGTCAGTTTCCAGGGCTGAATTTTAGTCCCAGTCCGCCCCTGCTCAGCAGACGTTAAGGTACCCCCGGGAAGCAGGAGAGGCCAGACAGGTTCCGGAGTGTGCCACCCACGGGCCGATGGCAGCATGGGCGACATCCGAAACTGTCGAGGCGAGACGGGGTCCAGGAGTGCGCCACCCAGGCGCCGATGAAAACGTGAGTGGCGTCTGGAACCGCCGTCGAGGTGGTGAAAAAGGTGAGAGTGTCCACACAAGGTCAACCGGCTGTTCGAACCTCCTCTCCGGCACCGGAAAAAATTGTTAACAGTCAGATGTTAACAGAAATACGTCGACAGCCGTTAACAGCTAGCCGTTAGCCGCTAGCTGGCAGCCATGGGTAGCTGCTAGCCGTCGTTAGCCCCTCATGGTTAGCCGCTAGTCGTCGTCAGCTAGCGCAGCCGGGACGTGCAGCCGCACTCCCCGAAGAAACAAGCCCACGAGGTAGCTATCGGGTTGCTGGTCGACCCAGCAGGTCGTGCATCGTCCCCCTGTTGGTTGGAAAGCCGATGCGGGAACGGCGAGCAACGTCCCCAGCTCTTCTGCGGGGCGTGCACCGAGCCTCAGTCCACGTGCCGGTGGCAGCCACGGACGATTCAAAAAAATCCCCGGCATATCGAGAAAAAAACTTGCGTTCTTTTTGCCGTGTTCGGGTCCGTCCCGGAAACTTCTCGAGACTTTGTCAGGGTCACCAGTATAGTGCCGAGAGATAGGGAGTCGGAGGCGGTGCAATGAAGGTGCAAAAGGGTACTTTATTTAAGAGCAGCTCAGGTCATGTTGTCCGGTTGCAGTCCGGGAAGAAGAGAGTGAAGAGAGGAGGGCACACAACATATATAGTAAAACACATAACATGTCCGTGTGGGAACAATACCCCCAACTGTAGTTCCATGTATGAATTATGAACCCAGTGTATCAGTGGTCACCACAATACACACAAATTCAATACTACTTTTCAAGTAACAATCTGACAACAAACTACCAACATGCCTATAGAGATGGTCAGTCTACAAGTACAGCACTTGCACAAATGACCGACGACTGGTTAAAGAGCATGGATGATAGGAGGCTTGTAGGAGCTGTGATGTTAGACTTTAGCGCAGCTTTCGATGTAATCGATCATAGTCTGCTGCTGAACAAACTCAAATGCTATGGCTTTGGTTCTGTTGCTATGTGTTGGATGGAGAGCTACCTGACTAGGAGAAGGCAGCGAGTCTTTTTCAATGGGAGCTTTTCTGAAAGTAAGGTGTTGCAGTGTGGGGTCCCACAGGGGAGTTCGCTTGGGCCTTTGTTGTATTCTATATTCACAAATTCCCTTCTTACGTATTAAATAAGTCCAGTGTAATAATGTATGCTGATGATTCCACAATGTACAGTACAGCATCAACATGCAGTGAGTTAAACTATCTACTTAAAATAGAGATTAGAGCCATAGCAGACTGGGTCAACAATAACAAACTGGTACTCAACATTGCAAAAACAAAAGCAATAGTGTTCGGATCCAGACATATGTTAAGCAGCAATCCTCATTAAGCCTGACGCCGGCTGGTCAGCCAGTGGAACAGGTAAACGAGACTAAGTTGCTTGGCATTGTTCTTGATTCTGGTTTACAGTGGACAAAGCAAATAGACAGTATCATAACTAAAATGGGAAGGAGCATAGCTGTGACGAGAAAATGTACAAAGTATGTAATACCAACCACTTTGAAACAAGTCATTCAGTCTCTGGTTTTGTCACATCTTGAGTACTGTCCGGTCATATGGTCATCAGCAGCAAAAACACATTTACAGAAATTACAAATAGCTCAAAACAAGGCTGTCAGACTAGCTCTCCACTGTTCGAAGCGCACTCATATTGGAGTTATGCATAGAAGCCTATCATGGCTTCCGGTTGAGAAACTTCTACAATCTCGTGTTATCACTTTTCTAAAAAAATTCCAATTTAGCAAAAAAACACTGTATTTTTATGATCAAATAGTTTACACAAGAGACGAGCATGACCATGAGACTAGACAAGCTACATCAGGCCATCTACTGGCACCTAAACCCAGGAAACATCTTCTGAACTCTTCTGTGTCTTATAGAGCTATAAAGGAATGGAACTCATTGCTGGAATAGAGTCCAGAGCCTCTTTCAAGAAGAGATTGAAGTGCCATCTACTAATGACCATGTACCCTGTGAGCCCTAATTGAATTTGATCACATGTTGTTGATGATATTGGAGATGTTTTTAATGTTGTTAATGATGTCAGGACTTGTGTCCTAAATGTTGCTGTATTATTGTTGCATTGTTTTAAGTGTCGGACCCCAAGAAGAGTAGCTTTTGTCGAGAGCAAAAGCTAATGGGGATCCTTAATAAACATAAACATAAACATAAAAAGCATGGGAAGGACGAGTATATAGAGGGAAAAGGTATTTATTTGATAAAACTTAATGTGGCCGAAGCCAAACAAAAAAAGACAAAACAAAGGAATAGGCAACGTGGCTGCTCTCCCAGGTCCGGTCCTCTGCGGGGGAGAGAGATCAAGACTCTGGCCTGTTATTCCTCCGGTGCCATCCGTCAGGTGTCCTCAATCAGTGCACAAGCAGAGGAAGAACGTTAAAGGACCATACACACCACAGGAGACCTTAAAGCAGGGGTCGTCACACCCCCCCCCCCCCCTTAAAGTCGGTGTCCCCAGGACCACCGGCATAACGAACCAACCCCATCCCAAACAAAAACAAAAAGTCATAGAACACAACAAATATATATGGCACCCTATCTTAACGAAAACCAACAATTGTAACATACGACCCTCATACTGCCAATCGCGCCTCCAACACCCAGCCACATCTCTAGCAACACAGGTACCTGAGAAGCACACTTTAAAAAGATGGGCAGAGCAAGAAAGATTTACAAAACAGTATGAAAGACAATACATTACAGTCAAATATATAAGTTATGCACATTTTTCCTCGGGGCAAACTGTTAACAGATGGTCCGCCTTTCCGCAGTTGTAGCAGTTAGCCTCACTGGCTTTCCTGCAATGCTCAGCAACGTGGCCAATGTCACCACACCTGTAACATTTCACCTTATTACAACGTCTCCGGATGTGACCAAGCCCACCGCAGGAGTAGCACCTCCGGTCGTTGACATGCCCACAGTCACGAGCCATGTGGTCTGGTTTGTTGCAGTTGTAGCACACATCCTCAGTTTGGTCACAGTCCCTGGCCATATGTCCTTGGTTTCCACACCGATAAAAGAACATTTCTGTCACGATTCTTGTGTTGTGTCACGTTTTAAGTTTGTGTGTCTGGTAGTGGGTGGTTTTCCTGTCTGTCGTTAATTTCCCTGGTGTGTCTAATTTCCTGATTGTTTTCACCTGTCATCCCTTCTGTGTCTCCTGTGCTCATCAGCGTCAGTCCCGCCCCTGATTGTTCCCACCTGTGTCTTATTGTCATGTGTTTAAAGTCCCCTGTCTCTCAGTGTTCGGTTCGTTTTTGTCTCTTGTCATGTTCAGGTCTATGCTCCTTGTCTTTTGCCTTGGTCAGGTCTATGCCTTTTTTTGTACTCGTGAAAAGTTTTGTTCTTCACCACGTGAGCGATTTTCTTTTTGTTCTCATTTTTTGTCATCTCATCCTGAGATTAGTTAGTGACCATGTTTTGCTGTATTTTTGAAAATAAAGTATCCTACCAGTACTTTACCTCTGTCTCCCGGGTCGTGCAATTGGGTCCTACCTCCTAAGTGCCTGATTCTTAACATAACGAACTGACCATTATGGACCCAGCAGACTCAGCCTTTTTGATGCTACAGGCGGAACGTCTTGGGTACTCTCTGGAGTACATTTTTTATACGGGGACTGGCGCCTCATCTAGACGGGGTAGAGAGGCTGCGTTGAAGGAGGCACGTCAGGAGGTTGCTCGCAAACCCTGGCTCAGGAGCATGTTGCCTGAGTGGCTACAACTTTTCACAAGTTGTCCTGAGGACTTGTCCGAAGCTTCTAACCCTTTCCTGGGGTATGACCAGGCCTTGGGAGGCCCATGGATTCTCCAAAGAATCTCTAGGAGACACAAGACCAAGATTCCAGCCCGTGTTCCAGTGGTTCTGGTTCCAGTGCCGGCCCACACAGCCATGTATCCGTGCACCAGTACAGGCCCACATAGCCATGCTTCCGTGCTCCATTACCTAGCTTACACAGCCAGGGTCCAGGCTTCTGCTCCGTGCCCAACAGCCATGGTTCCGGCTCCAGTGCCGGCCCCAGCAGCCATGGTCCCTGCTCCAGTACCGGTCCACACAGCCATGGTTCCGTGCTCCAGTGCCGGCCCACACAGCCATGGTACCGTGCTCCAGTACCATCCCACACAGCCATGGTTCCGTGTTCCGGTTCCTTGCCCAGCAGCCATGGCCCCAGCACGCGTAATCACGCAGGAGGACGTGACCTCTGGCACCACTGTAGAGCTCTCCTCAAACCCAGACTCAATCAGACCACCAGTCACTAAAAGCGCAGGGGGAACATCAGTCCAGACTCTGCTACCTGCCAAACCGTTGCCCAGAATGAAATGTATCCCCTCGATTGGCAAAGCTGAACGTACACCAACAGCTACTTCACCTTTAACAAGGTCACAGTCAATATACATCCTATGAATAGGAATAGGAAGAACTTTTAATCCCATCCCCCAACTCAGAACTGTGTCACCAGTGTCACTTTCATCAGACAAAGGCAAAACAGAGTCAACAATAAAGGAGTCAAAAGCACCTGTGTCCCGCAATATTTTGATTGGAACTCTGACATTACTACCTACCAATGACACCAAGCCGTCTCTTATGAATGGAGCATAAGATGCCAAAACCTCAGATCCACATAAGTGGGATGTAAACACATCGGCAACACAGCAGCTTTTCACAGGAGCAGCCAACGCAACCGGCCCAACAAAATATCTTCCTCCCTCAGATTTTGCTCTAAGCGCAGGACATTCTGCCTTCCAATGGCCTTTTTCACGACAGTAGTGGCAATTATCAATGTTATCCATGTTGTCCATATCAGATTTTACCAAACCCATCCCAAACGAACCAACATCAACAGCCTTCCTTCAAAAACGGTTAGGGCCCCAGAGCGCCCTCCGAACCTGCTCTTATGAAGCAACACAAACTCATCAGCTGCCACAGCAGCTTCAGCCGCAGAAGTGACCTTTCGTTCAGTGACATATGTTGCAATGCGATCAGGAAGAGCATTTCTGAACTGCTCCCAAATCATCAGGTCACACAAATCGTTAAAGGAAGCGATATCAAGAGCAGTTAACCAACGCTTAAAATGAACAGACAAATCCCTCGCCATCTCCACATATGTTTGACCTTGTTTCTACTCAAAGGACCTAAAACGCTGTCGATAGGTTTCTGGCACTAGTTCATATGCTCTAAGCACCGCCGATTTTATTTTACTATAGCTAGAGCTATCTTCCAGACATAAGGAGGAATATGCAGACTGTGCTTTTCCTGTGAGAACACACTGAAGCATCAGAGCGCAGTCCGCATCAGGCCAATCTCTAGCCCTAGCTACACTTTCAAATACAAAAAAAACGTGTCGGGATCACTTTCATTAAAGTGAGGCAGCAAGCGCAGGTTATTAACATCAAAACGAGGAGACCTGGGCACCTGTTCACCCTGCCCCCCCCGGACAACGCGCCATCTCTCAGAATAGACAGACGATGTTCCTCCATCTCTAGCGTGGCTTTCTCAGATTCTTGTCGTATCCGCTCCACTGTGATTTCCTTTTCAATTCCCAACTCACACTTCATTCTGTCATGTTCCCGGTCACGTTCATACCTTACTCTGTCATGTTCCCACTTTATTTTTTCATGTTCCCGGTCACGTTCATACCTTACTCTGTCATGTTCCCTGCAACAACAACATTTCCTTCTGCTGCTCAAATGAAAGTGCACTAGCCTGAAAATAAAACCCCCTCTTCCTTTGCAGCACACACTCCTGTCTCACTTAATGTCGTCACTATAGAGTCTTTAATGTTCTCTTTCATCCTTCTATCACCGACAATAGACACAGAGAAATGCTCAAAAATCAAGAGCAGCTGCTCTCTTGAAAAAGTGCCAAGAGACTCCTGAGACGGAGCTTTAATAAATGCCTCCACGTCAGCCATATTAAATTACAACGACCCCTCACCGGAACGCCGAGAGAAGGAAAAAACACAAACAAACCGGACGGACACGACGCCCCGTCCTGTCATTGTCAACCTGAAGTCGTCGCAGACCCAACAAAGGTTGGTGATCTGTAATAATTGTGAAGGGGAGAAGAGCCAAGTAATGCCTGAAATTACGCACTGCCCACACTATCGCCCACAGCTCCCTGTCGTAGGTAGACCAACGCCGTTCAGCTGCTGTGAGGGAGCGACTAGCGTAGGCCACCACTCTCTCCAGGCCATCCACTTCTTGTGACAGCACAGCCCCCACAGCAATCTGCGAAGCATCTGTACACAGCACAAAACTCTTGGTGAAGTCCGGGTGACACATGATATGTTCGGCACAAAGACCATCCCGCAAAAACTCAAATGCCTCCTGGCAATCCGCCGTCCACTGAAAAGGGACATCCTTTCCCGTCAGATGGTTGAGGGGGGCAGCACGCTGGGCAAAACTCTTCACAAACCTCCTATAATAAGAGCAGAGACCCAGAAAAGCACGCACCTCTGTAGCGGACCGTGGAACTGGCCAAGTCTTCACCTTATCTGTGTTACAGGGGTCAGGACGAAGCCCCCCGGCGGAGATGACGTGACCAAGGAATACCACGTGATCACGGGCAAGATGGCACTTCCTGGCGTTCAATCTAAGCCCAGCTGCCCCAATCCAAATGAAGACCTCCTCCAAAGCAAACATGTGGGCCTCAAACGAACTACTGTAAATCAGTATATCGTCAAGATACACCATGCAGATGTGCCATGGCAGCCCCCTTAACACCAGCTCCATAACCCTCTGGAAGGTAGCAGGTGCATTGGTCAGACCCATAGGCATGGATTTGAACTTGTATAGACCCTGGCCAGTGGTGAATGCTGTCTTTTCGCGGTCCTCTTCAGCCACTTCCACCTGCCAGTAACCGTCAGAAAAATCCAAGGTGCTGAACCAGGAGGCCCCCGCCAATGCGTCCAATGTGTCATCCTCCCGTGGCAGTGGATGAGAATCCTTTATTGTCACAGAGTTGAGTCCCCTGTAATCAACGCAGAATCGCCATGTGTTGTTCTTTTTCCTGACGAGGACCACTGGGGCGGACCACGGGCTACAACTCTCTTTAATTATGTCGTCCTCCAACAGGCGCTGAACCTGTCTGCCTATCTCCTTCCGTTTTTCTGGTGAAGTACGGTAGGCCCGACGCTTGACCGGGGAATGATCACCTGTCTGTATGCAGTGTTTGATCAGACCGGTGTTTTTTCTGCCCTTCCCAGAGCCGAACACCCCTTGGTGTTTCCCCATCAAGGCCTGCAGCTGCAGTCTCTGTTCAATCCAGTCCAGATTTGATGAGTCTAGGTATAGTGGTTTTAGATCAGGACCTGGTCTTATGTGGTCTACATGTAAAAAAAGCAGCAAAATCTTCCTTTTTTGTATTTTCACAAATAGAATAAAGGTTTCACAAATCTCAAACTGTGTTATAAAGAATGTTTAGCCTCTGTGGGATAATCCAGTCCACATTTGATTAGTGTAGGTATAGTGGTTTTAGATCAGGACCTGGTCTAATGTGGTCAGGATGCGAAAAAAGCACTGAAATCTCCATTTTTGTATTTTCACAAATATAATTAAGTTTTCACAAATCTCAAACTGTGTTATAAACAGGGGTGCACATAACTGGTACGCAGGTACGCATGCGCGGCAACAATCCGAAAAGCGTACCGTCACTTGTGTCACAAAGCTCATTTGCGTACCGACGTACTTGTGAAGCTTTTCCAGAAGGCGGTTAGATCACCGGACGACAGAGTCGGTCTCCGTGTGCACAGACAGGGCTGCTGTTAACGTCGGTCTGTACAACGGAATTGTGCCAAAACTACGCCAACCGGCTGCGGAGGGAGACTCCCCCCCCCCCCTTCACTGGAGAACTGCGCTAAAACAGCTGATCACAACGGTGAAGCTCTGTGGTCACGGAGTACTCCACTAGCCCCCCCCCCGTCGACTTTCCTGAAGTACTCCACTAGCACTCGTTCAGCGCTGTAAATTACATTTCCCTTAACTTTCCCCTTAACTGCCGAATCGGAAGCTCTGAATCGGAAACCAACTTCAGCGTCGTGGGTATTTATGCACTGGAGACCGCTGGCCCAGCAAAGCGACTAGCAGGCAAGCAACACTACTGAGACCACGGCCATGCTCCCAAGCCGAAGCTTCAACCACTTTCTCCGCAACACTACACACCCAGCTCAAGAATCCCAAGGGAACCACCGCTTAACCTGTGAGGGAAAACTCCGCACTGCTCCACATACAACGCACCAACAAACCCACACGTGTCAACGAGAGAGAGAAAAATATCGTGCAAAAAATATGCTTTGCTTTACAGTAAAGTAAACTCTCATTGCTCGAGCTCCCTCTGCTGCAGCACTTTCAGAAGCACACAGTTCACTAACTCAACCTATACTCACATTATTCACACATGAGTGAGTGTTTGTGTCTGCAGAGATCTGCTTCTCAGTGTGAGAGGACAGTAGAGACCTCCACATGTTGGGAGGATCTCTGCTGCTTCCTACTGGTGAGAAATAAAAGTGCTTGAAACTAAAGACAGCTGAACAAGAACTCCTTCAAAAGAGTTTATTTTCACCTGAGAACGTTTTTATTTCCAACACAAAACTCCAAACACAGCAAAACATATTTCATTTAAAAGGTGTTACATGGAAATACATCTGCAGTCCGGTAAGGCTATTAGGTAACTTAATCTGGTGAAATACAACACAATCAAATATACTAAAGAAAATGCAATATTCCATTAAATGATATAACTAAACAACGGTTAATAAAACCAAGCAAGAATTCATTTTTAAAAAACATTTTGCCCATGCTCTAATTATTAAGAGTACAGTAAATCTCCAACATGTCTGAACCTTTTTCACAACCCACCTCTAGAGGGACTCACATGTTTTCATGAAGCTGCTGCTGGACTCTCACTTTGTTGCATTTAAGCCAAAAAAAGCCAAAACAAGGTTAATATAAATCTTATTAAACTCTGCTAGCTGTGCCCTTAAACTCTAAATCTTTGATCCAATCGATCACGCTATTGATTTAAACATTACATCGGTTTCTTTCTTGGTTTGTTGACGGTGGCGTAGAGGAGGCTGGGATCAGCGGAGGCAGCAGAGGAAGAGGAGGGAGCTCCCACGGTGCTGTAGGTCACTGCATCTTCATCATCATCATGAAGGTGAGCCTGCAGGGGAAGAAAAGTGATTTTGCATAAAGGAGTTCTGAAAGTCTTGATTGTACAGAAGTCTGTGAGAAAAGGACCCGACGTCTCACTTGATTTATTTCCTCAATAAACATTTTCCTGCAGATTTTATGTTCTCAATCTCAGTTTTCAAGTCTTCTTTAATACAGCACGATGTTCGGTGAGTTATGGTCACATTTAGAGTAGAATAGACGATAAAGTCACATCACCAGTGTAATCAATGAGACAGCTCACCCTGCTGCTCTTCTTGGTGTAGCTGATGGAGGCGTAGAAAACACCATCTTCAGGGTCAGCCTACACAAATCAAATGTATTATTATTATTAGTTATTATTATTGTTGCAGTGCAGATAACATAATAGCTGCAATTTAACATGCAAGGTTGTGAGATAGATAGATTCAACTTATTGTCATTACGTAGTACAGGTACTATGTAACAAAACGGTTTCTCTGCATTCGATCCATCCTAGTGTTAGGAGCAGTGGGCTGCCATTATGTACGGCGCCCAGGGAGCATTGTAGGGAACGGTGCCTTGCTCAGGGACACCTCGGTAGCACTTGGTCTTTCCGGGACTTGAACTGGTGACCTTCCAGTTGCCAAGCAAAGCCCCCATGGACTTCGCCCCCACCGCACAGGAATAACTTTTACACCTATGTTTTGTTTCTGCTGCACTTATGCAGTGTTTCGTGTGCAATTTAATCAAATTAAACAGTTGTGTTGATTTCACGTTTAGTTGTTCACTTTTTTATTTTTATAAATACCAAATAAATATGTTGACTTTTCTGCACAAACTCTGACTTCCTGTACAAAATGATCATGACTGTTATTTGTTTTCTGATTACATTTTAGGAAAACTACAACAATGAATTACAAAATCTTTACGAAATCACTTCTTTATAAGTGTTTGATTATTTAGTTTTAACTCACCATGTTGTCACCCGTCTGGGTTTCGTTCCCTGAAAATAATATATAGAAGAAATGGGATTAATCTTCCAAAGTTAAAATCCATGTTCATCAAACGCTTGTTGTTTGTAAAGCATAATGTGTGAATGTCCTCACCTTGAGTCCTCTTCCGTCTGATGACAGCCACAGTGATTATTGTGAGTGCTGCAACAGCCACTATCACAACGATGATCCACCACCAACCTGGAAGAGAGAGTTACAAGAGTTACATATACTCAGAGGCTTTTATCTCTTTGTCTTTAAACTCTGAATATTGATCTGTTCAGTTCAGTCACTATGTGGTTTGGTTGGATTTTTAAATCTTAGCTGATTTGATGTCGTTTTAATTTGTTGCTGGTTTGTATCCTTAGTACAAATAAAGAAAAACACAACAAATTATTCGGTCAGAAACTTCCATGAAATAAATCAATATTTCAGTTATTTTTTAACATCAGTTCAAGTGACTTAAAACAGCTGAACATGTTCTCACCTGAGGACCTCAGGTGCACTTTTCCCGTGTTCTTTTCAGTTACATTACAGGTCAACAACTCAAACCGTGATGTGTTACTAAAAAGAGAAGTCGGAAATGTCACAGAGGCAGAGCAGGGAGACTTTGATGTCTTTATATCTCTGTGATCTTTAACCACATCTCGACCCTGAAGCAGCCACTTCACTTTGTGTCCACACCCTCCATAAGTCTTCAAAGAGCAGCGTAACGTCACCTCGTCATTGTCCTGATGTTCAGTCACTGAAGATGGAGATATTGTGAGAGAAAGACAACAAGAGTAACATTAACTTCATCACTGGAATCATTATTATTGTAATGTTTCAGTGTAATCAGAGTATATGTTTGAAAACCTTATGATGTAAATACTCACTGGTAACAACAGACAGAAGAACCCGAGAGGTTGGACCTTGTTGTTCTCCTGATCTGATCTGTCTGCAGGTGTAACGACCAGCATCCTCCTCTGTGACCTTCTTTATAACCAGAGAACATTTCTCTGTAACTCTCAGTCTGTCTGATTTAGCTTTGGCTTCTTTGTGAATCTGCCCACGATGAACCAGCTTTACTGCTGCTGAACCTCTTGAATCAATGAAGAGCCAGCTAGTACTGTTACATTCATCCTGATCATCTATCACATTCTTACAAGGCAAAGTGACTTCATCTCCAGCTCTGACAGTGAAGGAGGAAGGTTTCCCATTTGCTGCTGTTGAAAAACACAGACAGAGTTCACTAAAGTCACCACGTTACAAACACAACTCATCATTCTCAGTTAAAGGAACAGTACGTAGTAAAGTACCGTTAGTGATATTAAAGCTGTTTTATTTAAAGTGTGTTCTCTGCATCCTCACCTGGAAAGTGGAGCAGCAGCATCAGGAATGAAGACATCATGATCCTTCTGAATTCAGACATCGTGCTTCTCTCTCGGTCTCTGGCTCTCGACTGTCAGAGTCTCTCACCTGCAGCTTCTTCATTTCTCTTCTGAGAACTGAAGGTGAGTTCTGTGAGGATGTGGTTATCAACAACAGCAGAGCTCTGGATGTGTTACCTTCTGATGCTGACCAAATAACGTAGGTGCTTAAAGCAAAACCGTGCAGAGAATGTACATATAGCATTATATATTATGTAGTTGTTGGTGTATTATCACTATTATGAATTATTTGTTTCCATAAATACTTGCAGTATGTTTTTTTTATATAATTTGTATCAGAAAACAGACTTGCTAATGGTGTTTGCATGCACACACACACAGTGGTCTGAGACCTGGTGGTTGTTCTATATGTGTTGTTGTGGCTGTGGTAGCAGCAGCAGCAGCAGCAGAGCTCTGCAGGTCTAAACCACTGATGTTGACCAGATACAAAACAGAGTCATGAGTAATGGAAACAGTAACTATTGTCTAAATGAACTCTAATTAAATATAATTAATAACTTTTGAACACATGTACCCGCATGTTGTTCTGAAATACTTAATAAAACTAACACGCTTTATCTGAGTTATTGTCATGCTCTGCACACTGAACTTATGAATCTTTGGTCCCTTTAAGAAGTCTCAGGATAATTTGTATTTACAAAAAGAGCTCATGTGCATCCAACATGAATATTACTTATGAAGCAGGGCGACAACTCAACCACACCTCTGATTAACTGCTGAGCTATGTTACCCGGTCAACACATGCAGCCTCATTCACTCATTCATCTCTTATTTCATGACCCACCCCCCTTTTCCTTCCATTCATCCATTCCCCTTCCTACCTCATCCTTACCCACATCCCTAAATCCCTTCACCCGCCCTACCTACATCCCTTTAACCCTCATTATCTCTTTATCCGTCTTCCTACATCTCTTCCTAACCCTAACCCTACATCCAGGGGCGCCGCCAGGGATTTCGGGCCCCATGAAAAGATATCACAATTGGTTACTTAAACAATTTTTTCTTAATGTTCTAAAATTATTTAGGCCCCTGTCAGTCACGGGCCCTTATAATTGTCCTAACTTGTCACCCTCTTACGGCGCCCCTACCTACATCCCTTTAACCCTCATTATCTCTTTATCCGTCTTCCTACATCTCTTCCTAACCCTACATCCGTGTTCACCTTTCCGATTGGAGACCCCCTCGGTCAGGCATTAACTCCTGAAGTGTTCAGGCCATTTATCTGGAACCAGTGCAAAGAGTTTGTGTGAAAACTCAAAGTGTCAGCGGTATTCCTGTCAAAAAAGGCCGATACTTCACTACCCCCCCAACATCCCTTCATCCGTCCCTCCCCTACTTCCCTCAATCATGCAATCCCTCATGACCTATAGACAGGGCTGCACATAACTGGTGCGCATGTGCGCATGCGCACCTCCGCCAAAAAAAGAGCACTGGGTAATTTGGAAAAACATGCACCAACATTGAGAGAGAAGGGAAAAGAGAGAAGAGAGGAGAGAGGAGAGAGAAGAGAGAGAGAGAGAGAGAAAGTGATATTTGCGAGTTTTATATGAACTCATGGCCGGCCCGTTGCACTGGCGTTATAGATGTTCGCCTAGGGCGCCAGATCTGGGGAGGCGCTGCACTGGCAGTTCTGGGAGGGAAAAAAACATTTTTGACCGTGGGTGCTCATCCTAATTTTCGGCCTTGATGTAACAATATTCATAATTAAGTAAATGTATCACCCTTTTCACCCCGGTTACACGTTTCATTTGCCCTGTACAATGGGCGCTGTAAGTGATGAAAATGGGGGATGTTGGCTTATCTGGCGCCCGCAGCTCACAGCCAAAATGCGAGTGAGCGAGGGAGCGAGGGAGAGAGGGAGGGTGCACCGGTACCGGCGCTGTTGTTATTAGAATGTGGTGCTAGCTGCTCTAACGGATATAAGAAGAAGATGTTTCTACAATGATGTGGAGGGAGAGTCCTCTCCAGTCAGACTGAGAGGCTGATACTACAGCTCAGTGAGGTAAAACACTGAGAGTTTAGATAGTTAACTTTAGTCTAAGTTCAAACGTTTTGATCACAATTTATGTAAACACATATTTCCAAGGCACTCCTTTATAATTATTGGGATAAACAGGTTTTAAATCATTCCAATGTATACTATAGGACAGTAACCAAAAATATCTCCAGGTGCTCCTTTGAGAACCAGGGCAAACAAGTTATGTGCACCCACCCCTGATAATAGACATGCACTAATAAAGAGGTGGCAGAGCTAAAGGTCTGCCTGTTTCCCCGCGTGAGGGACCAAGCCCTTCATCCCTTCATCCCTTCATCCATTCATCCCTTCATCCATTCATCCCGTCATCCATTCATCCCGTCATCCAACCTTCCCTAAAACCCTTCGACCCTTCATCTCTACATCCCTACAACCCTCACCCCTTTATGCATCCATCCCTTCTTCCTTTCATCCCATTCATCCTTTACTCAATAAATTCCTTCACCCCTCCCTCACTCCCTACATCCCATTCGACCCTTTATCTCTCCCTTCCTTCCTTCCTTCGTCCGCTCATCTCTCTCTCAATCCCCTTCCTCATCTATACTTCCTTAAATCCCTTCTCTTTTTCATCCCTTACCACCTCCCTGTTTCCCCTTTCTACATCCCTTCATCACCTTTTCCCTAAACCCATTGGAACCATTCCTCCCTCCTTCCCTCTATCTCTTTATCCCTACATCCTTTCTTCCAGTCATCCCTACATCCTTTCCTAATACAGCCTACGTTCCCTTTAACCCTCATTCCCCACATTAAGATCAACTTGTATTAACCCAAGGGGAAATTCAGTTTTTCACTCTGGTGTTATTTATAATTACACACAAAGGCCCAAAATACACTAACACGAGCCATAGACATGCACTAATGAAGAGGTGGCAGAGAGAAAGGGCTGCCACCAGGGAGCAGACCCTTCATCCCTTCATCCTTTCATCCCTTCATCCCATCCTCCCATCCTCCCTTCATCCTTTCATCACTTCATCCCTTCTTCCATTCATCCCATTCATCACTTCATCCCTTCTTCCTTTCATCCCATTCATCCCTTCATCCCTTCCTCCATTACTCCATAAATCAATTCTTCCCACGTTCATGTGTTCCTTCCTTCATCCCTCCTTCCTCCCTCCCTTCCTACGTCTGTTCACCCCTTTAACCCTCCTTGAATCCCTTATCTCATTCCTTCTTCCCTTCATTGCTTTTTTCCTAAACCCATTGGAACCATTCATCATCCCCTCCCTACATCCATGTATCCATACATTCTTACATTCCTGCTTCTTTAACATGAACTCAGCTACTTCCTGTGGTAATGAAGTCATTTCCTAATTCTGACTTCATCTCCTCTCTGACAGCTGTTGACTTCATGTGTGCAAATTAGCTTTTATTCTTTCAGTTTTTCTTGTGTAAGTCTAAAGTACAAATCACTTTGTAACATCAGACGTTTAGGTTTGATCATCAATGCAACAGAGGAAGTTGAGAATGGAAAGATTGTTGGTTTTAATAAATGTTAACAACCTGGTGGTTCCTCTTGGTATCTTTGCAGTTTTATTTGTACATTTGTCTGAGAACTGAAGGAGAGGTGTTGTTTGGAGGATGTGGTTAACAGCAGCAGCAGAGCTCTGCAGGTTCAAACCACTAATGCTGACCAGATAAGGTGCAGAAACCAGAAGAGAGTGATGTCCATAAAGGAATATGTAATGGAACAAAACAGTAGTGGGTAGAGGGTGATATGCCTTTATATAGACACATGATGGACAGCAGTCACAAAAGGCAGTGCAGGTGTAAGTAAGTCATGATATTCAGTCCAGGTTGTGAAAGCTATGTCATGATAAACCTTACAAGAAAGGTTAATAGGTCACTTTATTTAGTAAAACACAAAACAATGAAATGCACAGAAGAAAAAGCAATATTCCATTCAAATATATAACAAACAGCATTAGATAAAAATAATGTCAATGCAATACATTTTAAGCCCATGATCTAATTATTAAGAATACAGTTTATATCCAACATGTCTGCCCTTTTTCACAACCCACCACTAGAGGGACTCACATGTTTTCATGACGCTGCTGCTGTTCTCTCTGTTTGATGCTATTAAGACAATACAAGCCAAATATCATTAATATAAATCTTATTACAACAACGGCTCGCATTGCCCTTACCAGGGTTTGGTCTAAACTGGGTAACATGAGCTCTGCGTCCTCTTACTTATGCCAACACCCTCATACCTAAATGCAGAATTTACCCCGTAAAATGTTAAAGTGATGCCAGAAAACAATATGTCTGTTCGACACAAAATGTTATGTTACTCCCAACATATGAATATGGTGTCAAATATCAATCAATCAATGTTTATTTATATAGCCCAATATCACAAATGTTACATTTGTCTCCGTGGACTTCACAGTTTGTACAGAATATCAGTATGACAATACGACACCCTCTGTCCTCAGACCCTCTGTCCTCAGACCCTCTGTCCTTAGATCCTCTGTCCTTAGACCCTCTGTCCTTAGATCCTCTGTCCTTAGACCCTCTGTCCTTAGACCCTCTATCCTTAGACCCTCTGTCCTTAGACCCTCACATCGTACAAGGAAACACTTCCAGAGAAAACCCACAGTTTAAAGGGAACATGGGAGAAACCTCAGGGAGAGCAACAGAGGAGGGATCCCTCTCCCAGGACGGACAGACGTGCAATAGATGCCGTGTGTAAATTGAAAAGATAAGAGCGTCAGACGGCAGATACAGTTTTGTGTTTAGGAAGCTTTATTGTTTACGTCTGTAACGCCATTTTTTATACGGGCGTCATGTTCTCACAAGAATTTATAAATCTTATAAGATCAGCGCCACAGTATTACCCTCTTACCGGATCTTTCTAGAAAAAACCCCTGCTTACAATTCTAAATCTTGCTTGCCATTTAGTTTACAACAGTAAGTACAACATTGATTGGTGTTATTTTCTCTGTTTGTTGACGGTGGCGTAGAGGAGGCTGGGATCAGCGGAGGCAGCAGAGGAAGAGGAGGGAGCTCTCACAGTGCTGTAGGTCACTGCATCATCTTCATCATCATCATCATCATCATCATCATCATGAAGGTGAGCCTGGAGGGAAGGAGTTAATGTCATGAAATGCAAATAAAAGAGTTCTGAATGTCCGGATTTTGCTGTCATGTAACAACTGAGTCATTCCCTCTGCTTCAGCTTTTGGAAGAGCATTAAACCTGCATTCCCTCTCATGGCCAGCAGGGGGAAACACATCTGGTTGCAGAAAGCAGTCAGATTGTATTGAAGTATTTGAGGAAATGACCCTACTGCCCACTTGATGTATTACCTTAGTAAACATTCTTCTAAGGAGTTTATGGTCTCTATCTCTAGTTTCAATTATTCTTTAATAAAGAATGATGTTCTTTTGGTAAATTATGGTCACAAGTAAAATAGACGATAAAGCAAAGTGTGATTTAGGGCGGGGCTACATTGTGATTGACACGTTTGTACACTGCATTGCTCTTCGTGTTTACGTCTTACAATTTTAACCCTGTATATTGTCATTTTACGAAAGTTTTATGTTTTTGGTGAATGTTTAGACATTTTGGTAAAGTTATCACATAATAAATTGTTTTACAGCGTTCATTTGTATAAAGATTCACCCTGTCATGCCACTTCTGGTTGCAAAAACGAAGATAGGAACAAACTAAATGCAAAACTCATGGCTCAAAAAGGCACTCCTCAAACCAATGAGTGATGTAATGGTAATAGTCAATTTCTTATATACAGTCATAGCCAATGTGTCAAAATGTGATTTGTTGGCTTGTGACAGTGGATACACACAGAATATATGTATATCAAACCGGCCTTAAGATTAAAATCAGAGAGACTGATATCAGATTAATAAATCATAAATATGTAACAACTTAGTTATAAGTAAATGATAGGTTTTAATATACTCTTCATTTAACATCACCAGTGTAATCAATGAGACAGCTCACCCTGGCTTTCCTGCTGCTCTTCCTGGTGTAGCTGATGGAGGCGTAGGAAACACCATCTTCAATGTATTATGATTAGTTATGTATGTATGTATGTATTAAATATGCAATAATTAATCTTTTGACCTTTTACTTTCTGCATAACAAAGTCAGAAATGCTTGTTGTTTTTTCGATTTTAAAACTTACCATCATTGGTCTGTGTTTCCTTCCCTGAAAAGAATAAAAAAGAATCGACTTAATCTTCCACAGTTAAAACCCATGTTCATCAAAAGCTTGTTGTTTGTAAAGTATAATGTGTGAATGTCCTCACCTTGAGTCCTCTTCCGTCTGATGACAGCCACAGTGATTATTGTGAGTGCTGCAACAGCCACTATCACAACGATGATCCACCACCAACCTGGAAGAGAGAAGTTACAAGAGTTACATATACTCAGAGGCTTTTATCTCTTTGTCTTCAACATCTGAATGAAAACATGTATTTTTTCACTGTAAAAGGGGTGTTTCTATTAGTCACTACCTTTATTGTCTTGTCCTGTGTGATTGTTGTCGTTATCAGATGAATTTGCGGTATTCCCTTTTGTCCTAATTTTCACTGTTGTCCATGTTGGTTTAATAGTCACCTTCCCTGCATCATCACCTTAATGAATGAAATAACAAAATGCTATAAATGTATATAAAAAAAACATACAGTAAGTATCTCACATCACAACATAAAGATGTGACACATGATGTCAGGGTTGGGGAAAAATAGGACCCAAATGCAGATTGAGGAGGGAAGCAGGTTTCAAAATGAAACAAAAGGCGAGCTTTATTTACAAAAGCTGAAAAAACATGAATCCATGAACAGGTACTGTAGCACGAGGTAGCATCCAAACAAAAGGTGACTGGGTAGCATCCAAACAAAAGGTGACCAGCATGAAGGGAGACATGAAAGACAAACAATGAACCAACACCGAACACAGGAAGAGACAAGACTAAATACAGGGAGGGGTAATCACGAGACGAGAAACAGCCGGGCAGGGGAGGAGAAACACAAGGGCAACAGGTGAACACAATCAGACAATCATCAAGGGCCAAAAGGGTGAGTGGAGGGGGTCTGGAGGACGTGTTTGGGCTGAAAGCCCAGGGGCACGGCAGAGGACCAAGAAGGGGTCTCGGGCGGACGGCCTGGGGGCAAGGCAGAGTTCATTGTGGGGGTCTCGGGTGGACGGCCCGGGGGCAAGGCAGAGTTCATAAAGGGGCGAATGCCGCAGACTGGAAGAGTCAGGGGCCGGGCCCGAGGGCAAGGGCCGCGGCCGGGAAAGTCAGGGGGCCGGGTTCGAGGGCGAAGACTGCGGCTCTCAGAGGGCCGGGCTCTCAGAGGGCCGGGCTCTCAGAGGGCCGGGCTCGAGGGCGAAGACCGCGGCTGGGGAACTCAGTGGGCCGGGCACAAGGACGGGCAAGAACGCGGTGACGGGACAACTCCAGAGGATGGACAGGTAGGCGCTGACGGGACAGCACCGGTGGCCGGGCAGGACCCGGTGTCGGCCGGACAGGAACCGGAGCCGGTGGGACAGGCGTAGACGGGATCCTGGACATGACATGGGCTGGTGTCAATGGGACCCCGGATGGAAGATATGTGATGACTTCCAAAGAGAAAAGCAAGAACACTCGGAATAAAGTATTATTTTATTTAAAAACATTTTTTTTTCGATTTCATATCGGATAAACACCATATCCCGGCATGCATTACGGCGATGTTTTAGCCTATCAAAACCTCTGAAAAAAGAAAGGTGTCTCTCAGAATCGAAAGAGAAAAACCTATGGGAAAACCACAAAAGCATTGTACACAATATAAACCAATAAATGTTGTATAATTAACAAGGATAAACTGATGTTTTTTAGTTGAGTAATGCAGATATCACTGTTAAATCATTTGATCATTGGTTTTATTATGAAAACGTTGAGACCGGAAATACTGTTTTCAACCCGTAACTTTACATGGAGGCTGCCGCATACCTCAAATCATCTTCGTAATATCTATCAAACTATAGATCCTACATATCGACTGGACGTGGATTCTAAAAGTACAATATACACTTCTCGCTAGAAATCTAATCGAAAAGCGTTTTAATGGCCAAACTATCCTACAATTTAGGATTTCACAGAGAGGGTTATTTGTGAATAAACGACCCTCTGTTACGTTTGCATTCAACGGGAGCACAAGAGGGCGAAAACTTTAAAACGTAATTATAGGACGCATTAAGCGCTTGAACAAACGACATATTTGGTCGTAATAAGGTCGTAATAATTGGGCCTGAACAATCGGCCTATTTGGTCGTATGAGTTGGAGGACATGTTGCAACAGACAGATAAAACACAGAGTCTTGACCTTGTTGTGCTCCTGATTTTTTTAACTGTCTGCAGGTGTAACTACCAGCATCCTCTGTGACCCTATTTGTAACCAAATGTGGCGGAGTGGTGAGGGTAGGTGTTTAAAGTCGGTTGCGGACAACGCCACCTGGGGGAGTTTCGCCCCCAGGAAATTATAAAGACTAGGTCTAATACGGCTAAGGACAATCAGGTTCGTTTTACACCACGGGCAGAGACAGTTTTAAGGGTCAGAATACAGTTTTATTTATAACATACAAAATATCTAAAAACACCACACACACAATACATTTGAATAAAATACCCACTTTGGGGAAACGGACAGGGCTTGGCTTACCACGGCGGCAGTTAACAAAAAGGGGAGTAAGGGGTCCAAAATAAATCACCCGTGACACTGCACACCACTCAAAACGGATATGTGAAGAAAACCACTGCCACCACCAGGGAGTCTGCCGCCTCTCAGGCCCACAGCATCTGTCCGGCACAGGATAAAAGGTTATAATTCTGACAAAAGGATAAACAAAAGAAAACAACAAAAGAAAGCAGTCAGATTGTATTGAAGTATTTGAGGAAATGACCCTACTGCCCACTTGATGTATTACCTTAGTAAACATTCTTCTAAGGAGTTTATGGTCTCTATCTCTAGTTTCAATTATTCTTTAATAAAGAATGATGTTCTTTTGGTAAATTATGGTCACAAGTAAAATAGACGATAAAGCAAAGTGTGATTTAGGGCGGGGCTACATTGTGATTGACACGTTTGTACACTGCATTGCTCTTCGTGTTTACGTCTTACAATTTTAACCCTGTATATTGTCATTTTACGAAAGTTTTATGTTTTTGGTGAATGTTTAGACATTTTTGGTAAAGTTATCACATAATAAATTGTTTTACAGCGTTCATTTGTATAAAGATTCACCCTGTCATGCCACTTCTGGTTGCAAAAACGAAGATAGGAACAAACTAAATGCAAAACTCATGGCTCAAAAAGGCACTCCTCAAACCAATGAGTGATGTAATGGTAATAGTCAATTTCTTATATACAGTCATAGCCAATGTGTCAAAATGTGATTTGTTGGCTTGTGACAGTGGATACACACAGAATATATGTATATCAAACCGGCCTTAAGATTAAAATCAGAGAGACTGATATCAGATTAATAAATCATAAATATGTAACAACTTAGTTATAAGTAAATGATAGGTTTTAATATACTCTTCATTTAACATCACCAGTGTAATCAATGAGACAGCTCACCCTGGCTTTCCTGCTGCTCTTCCTGGTGTAGCTGATGGAGGCGTAGGAAACACCATCTTCAATGTATTATGATTAGTTATGTATGTATTAAATATGCAATAATTAATCTTTTGACCTTTTACTTTCTGCATAACAAAGTCAGAAATGCTTGTTGTTTTTTCGATTTTAAAACTTACCATCATTGGTCTGTGTTTCCTTCCCTGAAAAGAATAAAAAAGAATCGACTTAATCTTCCACAGTTAAAACCCATGTTCATCAAAAGCTTGTTGTTTGTAAAGTATAATGTGTGAATGTCCTCACCTTGAGTCCTCTTCCGTCTGATGACAGCCACAGTGATTATTGTGAGTGCTGCAACAGCCACTATCACAACGATGATCCACCACCAACCTGGAAGAGAGAAGTTACAAGAGTTACATATACTCAGAGGCTTTTATCTCTTTGTCTTCAACATCTGAATGAAAACATGTATTTTTTCACTGTAAAAGGGGTGTTTCTATTAGTCACTACCTTTATTGTCTTGTCCTGTGTGATTGTTGTCGTTATCAGATGAATTTGCGGTATTCCCTTTTGTCCTAATTTTCACTGTTGTCCATGTCGGTTTAATAGTCACCTTCCCTGCATCATCACCTTAATGAATGAAATAACAAAATGCTATAAATGTATATAAAAAAAACATACAGTAAGTATCTCACATCACAACATAAAGATGTGACACATGATGTCAGGGTTGGGGAAAAATAGGACCCAAATGCAGATTGAGGAGGGAAGCAGGTTTCAAAATGAAACAAAAGGCGAGCTTTATTTACAAAAGCTGAAAAAACATGAATCCATGAACAGGTACTGTAGCACGAGGTAGCATCCAAACAAAAGGTGACTGGGTAGCATCCAAACAAAAGGTGACCAGCATGAAGGGAGACATGAAAGACAAACAATGAACCAACACCGAACACAGGAAGAGACAAGACTAAATACAGGGAGGGGTAATCACGAGACGAGAAACAGCCGGGCAGGGGAGGAGAAACACAAGGGCAACAGGTGAACACAATCAGACAATCATCAAGGGCCAAAAGGGTGAGTGGAGGGGGTCTGGAGGACGTGTTTGGGCTGAAAGCCCAGGGGCACGGCAGAGGACCAAGAAGGGGTCTCGGGCGGACGGCCTGGGGGCAAGGCAGAGTTCATTGTGGGGGTCTCGGGTGGACGGCCCGGGGGCAAGGCAGAGTTCATAAAGGGGCGAATGCCGCAGACTGGAAGAGTCAGGGGCCGGGCCCGAGGGCAAGGGCCGCGGCCGGGAAAGTCAGGGGGCCGGGTTCGAGGGCGAAGACTGCGGCTCTCAGAGGGCCGGGCTCTCAGAGGGCCGGGCTCTCAGAGGGCCGGGCTCGAGGGCGAAGACCGCGGCTGGGGAACTCAGTGGGCCGGGCACAAGGACGGGCAAGAACGCGGTGACGGGACAACTCCAGAGGATGGACAGGTAGGCGCTGACGGGACAGCACCGGTGGCCGGGCAGGACCCGGTGTCGGCCGGACAGGAACCGGAGCCGGTGGGACAGGCGTAGACGGGATCCTGGACATGACATGGGCTGGTGTCAATGGGACCCCGGATGGAAGATATGTGATGACTTCCAAAGAGAAAAGCAAGAACACTCGGAATAAAGTATTATTTTATTTAAAAACATTTTTTTTTCGATTTCATATCGGATAAACACCATATCCCGGCATGCATTACGGCGATGTTTTAGCCTATCAAAACCTCTGAAAAAAGAAAGGTGTCTCTCAGAATCGAAAGAGAAAAACCTATGGGAAAACCACAAAAGCATTGTACACAATATAAACCAATAAATGTTGTATAATTAACAAGGATAAACTGATGTTTTTTAGTTGAGTAATGCAGATATCACTGTTAAATCATTTGATCATTGGTTTTATTATGAAAACGTTGAGACCGGAAATACTGTTTTCAACCCGTAACTTTACATGGAGGCTGCCGCATACCTCAAATCATCTTCGTAATATCTATCAAACTATAGATCCTACATATCGACTGGACGTGGATTCTAAAAGTACAATATACACTTCTCGCTAGAAATCTAATCGAAAAGCGTTTTAATGGCCAAACTATCCTACAATTTAGGATTTCACAGAGAGGGTTATTTGTGAATAAACGACCCTCTGTTACGTTTGCATTCAACGGGAGCACAAGAGGGCGAAAACTTTAAAACGTAATTATAGGACGCATTAAGCGCTTGAACAAACGACATATTTGGTCGTAATAAGGTCGTAATAATTGGGCCTGAACAATCGGCCTATTTGGTCGTATGAGTTGGAGGACATGTTGCAACAGACAGATAAAACACAGAGTCTTGACCTTGTTGTGCTCCTGATTTTTTTAACTGTCTGCAGGTGTAACTACCAGCATCCTCTGTGACCCTATTTGTAACCAAATGTGGCGGAGTGGTGAGGGTAGGTGTTTAAAGTCGGTTGCGGACAACGCCACCTGGGGGAGTTTCGCCCCCAGGAAATTATAAAGACTAGGTCTAATACGGCTAAGGACAATCAGGTTCGTTTTACACCACGGGCAGAGACAGTTTTAAGGGTCAGAATACAGTTTTATTTATAACATACAAAATATCTAAAAACACCACACACACAATACATTTGAATAAAATACCCACTTTGGGGAAACGGACAGGGCTTGGCTTACCACGGCGGCAGTTAACAAAAAGGGGAGTAAGGGGTCCAAAATAAATCACCCGTGACACTGCACACCACTCAAAACGGATATGTGAAGAAAACCACTGCCACCACCAGGGAGTCTGCCGCCTCTCAGGCCCACAGCACCTGTCCGGCACAGGATAAAAGGTTATAATTCTGACAAAAGGATAAACAAAAGAAAACAACAAAATACACCAAATCTGAATGAATGTAAACAATTGAATAAACAAATTAAAGCAAATGTAAAGGACTGCAAGGAATAAACAAATTAAATCAAATTAAAGTAAATGTAAAGGACATCAAGGAATACACAAATTAAATAATAAATGTCCTTATCGTCGTGTATTAGGACCATTCCCTGACGCCAAGAACGGCTCCAGCAACAGGCCAGAGCAAGCAGTCTGGGCCTGTCCACAGCGAGAGAGCCCAAAACTCACAGAGAGCCAAAACAGCAGCACGGGACGGGAATGATGGCCAAAGGTGGGGAGCGAGAATAGTTAGAACACCCCACCCCGTGCAGCCAGGCGCAGCTACAGAGCCGACAAGGGCAGTGGCGTTTTCTCCTGGAGGCCAAGGGAAGCCAGGCTTCCCCTGTTTTTTTGGATTGTAGTTATAATTTTAATAAATAAATAAAAACACTTCGTTTAGTTTCGGAAATTCTTTGTTGTGTGTTGCTGCCGGCCCGTCTCTCCCCCATTCTCATTGAGTATTTTACAAAGAGTGAAACAGCGCTCCTGTCGATGTTATGGTGAAACAGTAGATGGCACTCTCTGTTGCGAGAGGAGGCCAGCCGAAATTGGCTTCCCTTGGTGAAAAAAAATGGAGGGATTGACCAATCAGATGAGGCTCACGTCATGCCCCTGCCAACCTGTGATTGGTCAGGGCCATGCCAAGGGAAGCCAGAGGCGGCTGGCTTCCCATGCCTCACAATCCAATCAAATCGCATCAATTTAGTGTTGCAGTGACGCGTCCTAAAACCCGGAAGAAAGCTGCGCTCAATTTCCCTCGACAAAAAAGCAATGGGATTTCTCCATAGGATTTTGGAAAATAGCTCGAAATAAGGTCAGTGGAAAACGAACCTGTTAGATAAATGCACGTTGTGTTCAGTCGGATAATATCCACATGTCTTCCCTACTTTTATAATTTTCGAATCATAAAACTAATCGATAGAAGATAGATAGCGCCACTGCACCACTCTCACCGCCGTTTGAAAGAAGCAAGCAACTGAAGCAAGTGCAATTATGGAGGGTGGAGATTTGGAGTATTTAATCAAAAATAATTGTACTAAACTTCCACTACAGCAGCAACAACAAATACAATCTGATGACAGGCTAATGCCCAAACTGGAGCTGTGTACAGCGAGGAAAAAAGGAGCGAATCGGACGTAAAACGTTAAAGGTCTCCTGATTTAGTTTGTGAATAAATGCTTATTAGAGTTTCGGCTGGAGAGTGCGTGCGGACCTGTCGGTTAGATAGCAGGCGTGTGTAAGTCCTGCATCTGTATGATACAAATGTGTGTAAAATGATACCGGGTGCTGTAATCACTCATCTGGTTACGTTATTACATTGACCACCACACCCCCGACCCAAAAGAAAGGACGTATTATTGGCTTCCCCTAATTTTTTCCCACACCACGCTACTGGACAAGGGAGGGAATGAGACCCGCAAATCCCACGGCCAAATCCCGCAACAGTGTGCAACGCCGCTATATCACGGAGCCTCTGGCAGAGCAAATGCCTCCTCTAATGCCCCGGACGTCAGCTGCGCTGTCTGGTAGAGAGTAGGACATGAATGCTGCCACGCCAAACAATTTGCGTTACTTCGCCAAGCTGCAGCCACCACAGGAGAAGCGGAAATGGGAGGGAGCCAGTTTGGCACCTCAGCTTAAATAGCCGGTGCGCACAATTGGTGCGCTGGCCCGGTGCCAAGCAGCGGCACAGAGAGAACACAGAGAACAGTTTTTTTCAACTCTCAGTCTGGCAGATTTAGCTTTGGCTTCTTATGAATCAGTCCGTATGCAAACAGTGTTACTGTGCTGCTTAAATCACTGAAGAACCAGGTAGTACTGTCACACTTATCCTGATCATGTATCACATTTTCAAAAGGCAAAGCGACTTTATGTCCAATTCTGACAATCCAGGAGTTATTTTTCACATCTGCAACTGTTTAAAAAAACAAAGACGGAAATGAACATGAATACAACTGTAGTGTTAACAGTTAACATGATGATCATTATACAGTAGATACAGAAGTTTGAAAATATATCTCTGTGAGAGCTTGGTTTCTGAGAGTTCACTAAACTCACCAAGTTACAAACACAACTCATCATTCTCAGTTAAAGTAACAGTACGTAGTAAAGTACCGTTAGCGATATTAAAGCTGTTTTATTTAAAGTGTGTTCTCTGCATCCTCACCTGGAAAGTGGAGCAGCAGCATCAGGAATGAAGACATTATGATCCTTCTGAATTCAGACATCGTGCTTCTCTCTCGGTCTCTGGCTCTCGACTGTCAGAGTCTCTAACCTGCAGGCAAAAGAGTCTGACGCAGATCTGCAGGCAAAATGGGGATGAATAAAAATAAGAAATACTGATACATAAATGAAGCTCAGCGCAAGTTCTTCCAGGAAGACTGTTAAACTCTCATTCACGAATCCTCTCTCACTCACTCGCCCTTTCTTTCAATAAGCAAGTGCGCATCACACCCCCAGCTAAACCAATCAGACTCATCTCATCTCCCACAAGCCAATCACAGCGCATCTAGCAAATGTTTAAATCCGCTTTCTTCTCCCCTGTCAGCTGATATTGAGAATCGATGCAGAAATATACTGTAGGTCAAGCTGTACAGCAGTATAATAAGTTATCAAATAAACCCTACCAATTGATTTAATTTAATATTTAATCGTTTATTTGGCAGGAACAATGCACAGTAATGAACACTTAAAACATTCAAATGTATCAAGCGTAACAGTGCCAGATTTAGCTTTGAGCTCATTTCCATCCGCAGTCCCTCACATACAACATTTAAGAATATTACATTTGACAAACATAGCAACGAGCTGCCTTTAATGGAGAGCACATTTTGTCCAAAAGTGGTCGTCTACGGTGGACTACAGTCTCCTCTGGTTTCTGACCTAGTGCAGCGTCCAGTGTGTTTTTTGTGGATGAATTCCCCTAAGGGAGGGAGGGGGGGGGGGGGGGCAGTCCATGTAAACATTTATAAAAAAATATGTATTCATCACGTTTAGGTTTTTGTTCTATTTTTTACTGTCTTTTGTATATCCACAGTAAAAAAAAAAAAAAAAAAATACTCCAATGTATTTATCCAATGTTTAAACTCACCATGTGTTCTTCCATCTGTGTTAGGTTCCCTAAAAATAAAAAGGAAAGTTGACTTCCACTGACTGAACATCCAGGGTGCTTTTATTTGTATCTTTTTATTTGAAGGGAAACTACTCTCACCTTTGGTTCTTATCCATATGTGTACTTTAGCCACACTGAGGAGGAGAGCTGTTAGACCCACAGACCCGATGAGGAGCCTCCACCAACCTGCAAGCAGAGAAGTTAAATATAGCAAGGGGTTTTGATGATGAGCCATGAGTTAGCGTGTTTTATTCAGTCTCCACATCTGATAAAAAGTAAATGTCATTTAAAAAATATGTTCTTTCTATATGTAGCTTTGTTCTTCTAAATCACTTTTTTGTTTAATTGTGTTGTTTTTAGAAGCAGAGTTATTACCTTTTGATGTGATAATATTCTCTATTATCCATCCTTGTATTGTTGTTGGTGATGATTGAGTCGCTGTTTTTCGATTACAAAAAAACAACATGTTATAATGAAAAATATTAAACACAAACAAATGATAGAATGTTGTAATCTTAGAACCTCAGATCGATGATGAGATAGACTACAAGAGTCACATTCATTTATTCACTTCATCATAATAGTTCATGCTCAATAGAGGCAGTTTAAAAACACTATGATGTAAATACTCACAGGTAACCACAGACAGATCAACCAGAGAGTCTGGACCTTGTTGTTGAACTGCTTTGTTGAACTGTCTACATGCGTATTGACCAGCATCCTCCTCTGTGACCTTCCTTATAACCAGAGAACAGTTCTCTGTAACTCTCAGTCTGTCTGATTTAGCTTTGGCATCGTTCTGAATCTGCCGGCCTTCAAACAGCGTCACTGCTGCTGAACCTCTTGTATCAGTGAAGAGCCAGCTAGTACTCTCACACTCATCCTGATCATCTATCACATTGTCAAAAGGCAAAGTGACTTCATCTCCAGCTCTGACAGTGAAGGAAGGAAATTGCCACGCTGCTGCTGTTAAAAAATGAAAAAATATTATAAACTGAAATATTCATGCTTTGTTCACATAGTGATCATTTTGACAAGGTATGTCTCGCACCACCAGACACCAAATCAAATTCCTTGTATGTGTAAATGTACCTGGGAATAAACTTGATTCTAATTCTGATTTAAGATCCAAAAGTTCCTAAAAACTAAAACTGTATATTTGTGAAAGTTTTGATGACCAAGAGTTCACTAAAGTCACCATGGTTACAAACACAACTCATCATTCTCAGTTAAAGGAACAGTACGTAGTAAAGTACCGTTAGTGATATTAAAGCTGTTTTATTTCATGTAATTGGTAAATGGTAAATGGACTGTATTTATAAAGCTCTTTATCCAGTCTCTCACCCCTCAAAGCGCTTTACATACAACAAGTCACCCATTCACACCCAGTTCATACAGAGCAATGTGCCCCTTGCTCAATGAAGGTGTTAGATACATTTCCCTTTCATCATTATGGTTTGAATGTTTGTCTTATTACTAAAAGGCTTTAGAGTAAACTCTTAACTATTTATTTTTGTGAGTCACACTACGCTTTAAAAGATGTTAGTTTAAGTCTCACTTATTTGCTGTCAGGTATGACGTGCATGTCTATATGTCTTTATATGGCATGACATTGGTTCACAGCTGAGGGTGTGATTAGACAGGAAGTGTAAGATACGCTAGGTACGGAGAACTTTTAGTTACTTTGAAGCGAGGAAGTTTGTCTTCATGTTTGTATGCCGCCTTGATCAAAGAATACACCTGATGTGATGTCGTAAACAGTGTGTGTTCTCTGCATCCTCACCTGGAAAGTGGAGCAGCAGCATCAGGAATGAAGACATCACGATCCTTCTGAATTCAGACATCGTGCTTCTCTCTCGGTCTCTGGCTCTCGACTGTCAGTCTCTAACCGGCTGCTTTTTTATTTGTCTTCTGAGAACTAAAGGAGAAGTGAGCTTTGGAGGTTTTACCCTCTGATGCTGACCAAATAAGGTAAGAGCAAAAAGCAGAACAATGCAGAGTGATGTACATAAAGTCATGAATATATATGTAAACAATTAAAAATAAACAGCAGGGGGTGGATATCAATATACCTTAACCCTTGTGTGATGTTCCAAAACACACACACACACACACATACTAACACACACACATACCATGTATACATCACTTCAGGGGACATTACATTGACTTACATGCAATTACTGGAGACTTATCCTAACCTTAACCAAGTCTTCACCCTAAAATGAATGATTCCCCTTATGGGGACCTCCAATTTGTCCCCATAAGGGAGGCGAGTCCCCACACGTGACTGTGTAAACAGATTTAGGTCCCCACAAGTATAGTAATGCTAGGCCACACACACACACACACACACACACACACACACACACACACACACACACACACACACACACACACACACACACACACACACATACATACACACAGACAGACACCAACACACACATGCACACACACACTAACTAACACACACACACAACGACACACACATACACACAGACACCAACACACACATGCACACACACACTAACTAACACACACACACAACGACATACACACACACACAAACACACACACACACACACACACACACACAGGAGGCCGAGACAGGTGCACAGGACCTACAATTCTCACACCTTTGTTAGCCCCGGGTCCAGTGGTAAATGTGTAGGGGGGGTGTACAGTGGGTGGTCATTGAAAATGTGTTCTGATATATGTTCTTCACAGAAAATGAGCCAAGGCCATTGAGTGTGAGTTTGGAAAAATAATTTATCATATCATTTTTCTTTAGATAAATAATGAAAATGGGTCCCACAGACCCGAACATCATACAAGGGTTAATATATAAATGAATATGCAGTGATAACAAAAGGCAGTGTTGTTGATCAGTGGAGTCACTAGTGAAACTGTGTACTTTAAGAACACACCTGATGTTTAGAGAATGTCATATTAGGAAAAACCTTACAAATAAATACATAGGCAGGTAGGACCAGGCGGACTCACCTTTGGGTACATTTGGTGCCGTCAGTGCCATTTGACCTTTCTCAGGTACCACACTGTAAACATCATTTTATTACATTGAATTGTCACTATAGGTATTCATTCCATTCAATGAAATATTCTCCCTGACCTTTATACCACTTGTGGCCACAAAGCGTAATGCTGTGCAGTTGCCAGGCAGACCTGCATGCATTACGCAGGGCCCTACCTCTGGAACCCAATAGTCGATTTGGATGATTGACACATCTTTGCAACCGTTAGAGCCAATAGAATCGAGGGGCAGTTCATACATTCATGTAAACATTACCTAAACCAGAAGCTCCAGTCGGCTAACCATTATAAGCTGTATTATTTATAAATGTAATGATGGATTGTCAGTAATCATTTCAAAGTGACACAGAGACATTGATTAACCTTCAGCAGCGTTGTTATGCACTTGAACACAACTTTTGATCACAAAATAGCAAAGGTAAAACATAATTATCATCATGTCTCTGGAAACGGAAGTTTTTGTCTTGCTCTTTCCTGGCTGCTAGTTCAGTAAGTTTTGGTCATACAGTGATGAGACTTATACCAATAGAATCTGTGGAATCTCAGCTTTCATATGATATGTAGTTTGTGCAGATAATATTACTTTGTCTCAAGTTATGTTGCGAGTTATGTGCTAACGATGCATTAGCATGTTTCGCTAAGTGGTGAATTTGACGTTTGGCGTTAGACATCTGTTCCGTTTAGGTAAAAATGGTTAATATTGTCAGGTAGCTGAGTTTCTTCCCGTTTAGTGGGTATGCATCATTAACCTGTTAAGCCCCAAAGACGACACTGTGTCTCAGGTGTGAAAACCCTGTGGTTGTCCACCATGTGGTGCTGTAGTAACCTGGGTTTTCCTTGTAATCAGCAGTGATGAGACCCACCTGTGGCACCTGGTTCCAGCATTTAAGAGGGCTGCAGAACAGGCTCTCGCTCTCTCTCGGCTGCCCTGCTCGGTGTACCAGGCCACCGCATCCTCCTGCTGATGTTCAGGTGTATATCAGGATGTAGTGTCTCTACTTTAAAGAGTCCTCTCCTGCTGATGTTCAGGTGTATATCAGTATGTAGTGTCTCTACTTTAAAGAGTCCTATCCTCCTGATGTTCAGGTGTATATCAGTATGTAGTGTCTCTACTTTAAAGAATCGTCTCCTGTTGCTTCTTTATTTCTCTTCTGAGAACTGAAGGAGAAGTGATTCTGTGAGAATGTGGTTATAGACAGCAGCAGCAGCAGAGCTCTGGAGGTTTTACCCTCTGATGCTGACCAAATAAGGTAAGAGCAAAAAGCAGAACAATGCAGAGTGATGTACATAAAGTCATGAATATATATGTAAACAATTAAAAATAAACAGCAGTGGGTTGATATCAATATACCTTAACCCTTGTGCGGTGTTCAAAAACACACACACACACACACCACACACACACACATACACACACACAGGAGGACGAGACAGGTGCACAGGACCTACAATTCTCACACCTTTGTTAGCCCCGGGTCCAGTGGTAAATGTGTAGGGGGGGTGTACAGTGGGTGGTCATTGAAAATGTGTTCTGATATATGTTCTTCACAGAAAATGAGCCAAGGCCATTGAGTGTGAGTTTGGAAAAATAATTTATATCATTTTTCTTTAGATAAATAATGAAAATGGGTCCCACAGACCCGAACATCATACAAGGGTTAATATATAAATGAATATGCAGTGATAACAAAAGGCAGTGTTGTTGATCAGTGGAGTCACTAGTGAAACTGTACTTTAAGAACACACCTGAAGTTTAGAGAAAGTCATATTAGGAAAAACCTTACAAATAAATACATCTGTACTCTTGAAAGGCTAATCAATCACTTTATTTAAAACACAACACAATCAAATGTACTGAAGAAAAAGCAATATTCCATTGAATTATATTAAAGAAAAAACAGTAATAAAAAAGCCAGAATCAATTTTATAAAACCTTCATTATGTCCACACTGTAAGTATTAAGAATTCAGTAAATCTCCAACATGTCTGCCCCTTTTCCACAATCCACCTCTAGAGGGACTCACATGTTTTGCTGTCCTCTCACTTTGATGCTATTAAGCCAAAAAAAGCAAAAACATGGTCTATAACTCTGCTCTCTTTGCCTTTGTATTATGGTTATAACAATTGTCCCATAGTTTAAAATGCAGCATTAAACAGTATTATTTTGTTGGTTTGTTGACGGTGTCGTAGAGGAGGCTGGGATCAGCGGAGGCAGCAGAGGAAGAGGAGGGAGTTCTCAAAGTGCTTCATCTTCATCATGAAGGTGAGCCTGGAGGGAAAGAAAACTGAATATGCATAAAGGAGTTCTGAACGTCCTGCTTTTGCTGCCATTTAACAACTTAAAGGGGCCGTATCCGGCTCATTTTCAGGTGTATATCAGTATTTAGTGTCTCTACTTTAAAGAGCCTGTTTTTGAGGCCTCAGGCTCGAAAATGACATGCCCAGAATGAATGACTATATCTTCACTTCTAAAAGGGGAATATGAATACAAAAATGTATCAAAGCAAGGATACATCTGTGAGTTGGCTTTAGAAGTGTCAGAATACAATATAGATGTTGCTGTGTCAGAGTAAATTCAGATGGAATATAGTCAATGTAAATTCTAATCTCCGCCTTAAAAAACACATTACTTATAGTGAAAATCACCCTTGAATGATGGGATAGTAGACACAAAACTTAAGGGATCCAAACCACTATATCTCATAAGTACCCTGTGTCAAGATTGATGCTAATTTAGTCAACTTGAATTTTTTAAGAATATTTTGGCACAAGTAGGTCCAGGCGGACTCACCTTTGGGTACATTTGGTGCCATTAGACCTTTCTCAGGTACCACACTGTAAAAATCATTTTATTACATTGAATTGTCACTATAGGTATTCATTCCATTCAATGAAATATTCTCCCTGACCTTCCATACCACTTGTGGCCACAAAGCGTAATGCTGTGCAGTTGCCAGGCAGACCTGCATGCATTACGCAGGGCCCTATCTCTGGAACCCAATGGTCGATTTGGATGATTGACACATCTTTGCAACCGTTAGAGCCAATAGAATCGAGGGGCAGTTCATACATCCATGTAAACATTACCTAAACCGGAAGCTCCAGTCGGCTAACCATTATAAGCTGTATTATTTATAAATGTAATGATGGATTGTCAGTAATCATTTCAAAGTGACACAGAGACATTGATTAACCTTCAGCAGCGTTGTTATGCCCTTGAACACAACTTTTGATCACAAAATAGCAAAGGTAAAACATAATTATCATCATGCCTCTGTAAACGGAAGTTTTTGTCTTGCTTTTTCCTGGCAGCTAGTTCAGTACGTTTTGGTCGTACAGTGATGAACCTTATACCAATAGAATCTGTGGAATCTCAGCTTTCATATGATATGTAGTTTGTGCAGATAATATTACTTTGTCTCAAGTTATGTTGCGAGTTATGTGCTAACGATGCATTAGCATGTTTCGCTAAGTGGTGAATTTGACGTTTGGCGTTAGACATCTTTTCCGTTTAGGTAAAAATGGTTAATATTGTCAGGTAGCTGAGTTTCTTCCCGTTTAGTGGGTATGCATCATTAACCTGTTAAGTTTTTTCACGACACTGTGTCTCAGGTGTGAAAACCCTGTGGTTGTCCACCATGTGGTGCTGTAGTAACCTGGGTTTTCCTTGTAATCAGCAGTGATGAGACCCACCTGTGGCACCTGGTTCCAGCATTTAAGAGGGCTGCAGAACAGGCTCTCGCTCTCTCTCGGCTGCCCTGCTCGGTGCACCAGGCCACCGCATCCTCCTGCTGATGTTCAGGTGTATATCAGTATGTAGTGTCTCTACTTTAAAGAGTCCTCTCCTGCTGATGTTCAGGTGTATATCAGTATGTAGTGTCTCTACTTTAAAGAGTCCTCTCCTGCTGATGTTCAGGTGTATATCAGTATGTAGTGTCTCTACTTTAAAGAGTCCTCTCCTGCTGATGTTCAGGTGTATATCAGTATGTAGTGTCTCTACTTTAAAGAGTCCTCTCCTACTGATGTTCAGGTGTATATCAGTATGTAGTGTCTCTACTTTAAAGAGTCCTCTCCTGCTGATGTTCAGGTGTATATCAGTATGTAGTGTCTCTACTTTAAAGAGTCCTCTCCTGCTGATGTTCAGGTGTATATCAGTATGTAGTGTCTCTACTTTAAAGAGTCCTCTCCTGCTGATGTTCAGGTGTATATCAGTATGTAGTGTCTCGACTTTAAAGAGTCCTCTCCTGCTGATGTTCAGGTGTATATCAGTATGTAGTGTCTCTACTTTAAAGAATCGTCTCCTGCTGCTTCTTTATTTCTCTTCTGAGAACTGAAGGAGAAGTGATTCTGTGAGGATGTGGTTATAGACAACAGCAGCAGCAGCAGAGCTCTGGAGGTTTTACCCTCTGATGCTGACCAAATAAGGTAAGAGCAAAAAGCAGAACAATGCAGAGTGATGTACATAAAGTCATGAATATATATGTAAACAATTAAAAATAAACAGCAGGGGGTGGATATCAATATACCTTAACCCTTGTGCTGTGTTCAAAAACACACACACACACACACACACACACACACACACACACACACACATACACACGCACACACACAGGAGGACGAGACGGGTGCACAGGACCTACAATTCTCACACCTTTGTTAGCCCCGGGTCCAGTGGTAAATGTGTAGGGGGGGTGTACAGTGGGTGGTCATTGAAAATGTGTTCTGATATATGTTCTTCACAGAAAATGAGCCAAGGCCATTGAGTGTGAGTTTGGAAAAATAATTTATATCATTTTTCTTTAGATAAATAATGAAAATGGGTCCCACAGACCCGAACATCATACAAGGGTTAATATATAAATGAATATGCAGTGATAACAAAAGGCAGTGTTGTTGATCAGTGGAGTCACTAGTGAAACTGTGTACTTTAAGAACACACCTGATGTTTAGAGAAAGTCATATGAGGAAAAATCATTCAAATAAATACATCTGCGCTCTTGAAAGGCTAATCAATCACTTTATTTAAAACACAACACAATCAAATGTACTGAAGAAAAAGCAATATTCCATTGAATTATATTAAAGAAAAAACAGTAATAAAAAAGCCAGAATCAATTTTATAAAACCTTCATTATGTCCACACTGTAAGTATTAAGAATTCAGTAAATCTCCAACATGTCTGCCCCTTTTCCACAATCCACCTCTAGAGGGACTCACATGTTTTGCTGTCCTCTCACTTTGATGCTATTAAGCCAAAAAAAGCAAAAACATGGTCTATAACTCTGCTCTCTTTGCCTTTGTATTATGGTTATAACAATTGTCCCATAGTTTAAAATGCAGCATTAAACAGTATTATTTTGTTGGTTTGTTGACGGTGTCGTAGAGGAGGCTGGGATCAGCGGAGGCAGCAGAGGAAGAGGAGGGAGTTCTCAAAGTGCTTCATCTTCATCATGAAGGTGAGCCTGGAGGGAAAGAAAACTGAATATGCATAAAGGAGTTCTGAACGTCCTGCTTTTGCTGCCATTTAACAACTTAAAGGGGCCGTATCCGGCTCATTTTCAGGTGTATATCAGTATTTAGTGTCTCTACTTTAAAGAGCCTGTTTTTGAGGCCTCAGGCTCGAAAATGACATGCCCAGAATGAATGACTATATCTTCACTTCTAAAAGGGGAATATGAATACAAAAATGTATCAAAGCAAGGATACATCTGTGAGTTGGCTTTAGAAGTGTCAGAATACAATATAGATGTTGCTGTGTCAGAGTAAATTCAGATGGAATATAGTCAATGTAAATTCTAATCTCCGCCTTAAAAAACACATTACTTATAGTGAAAATCACCCTTGAATGATGGGATAGTAGACACAAAACTTAAGGGATCCAAACCACTATATCTCATAAGTACCCTGTGTCAAGATTGATGCTAATTTAGTCAACTTGAATTTTTTAAGAATATTTTGGCACAAGTAGGTCCAGGCGGACTCACCTTTGGGTACATTTGGTGCCATTAGACCTTTCTCAGGTACCACACTGTAAAAATCATTTTATTACATTGAATTGTCACTATAGGTATTCATTCCATTCAATGAAATATTCTCCCTGACCTCCATACCACTTGTGGCCACAAAGCGTAATGCTGTGCAGTTGCCAGGCAGACCTGCATGCATTACGCAGGGCCCTATCTCTGGAACCCAATGGTCGATTTGGATGATTGACACATCTTTGCAACCGTTAGAGCCAATAGAATCGAGGGGCAGTTCATACATCCATGTAAACATTACCTAAACCGGAAGCTCCAGTCGGCTAACCATTATAAGCTGTATTATTTATAAATGTAATGATGGATTGTCAGTAATCATTTCAAAGTGACACAGAGACATTGATTAACCTTCAGCAGCGTTGTTATGCCCTTGAACACAACTTTTGATCACAAAATAGCAAAGGTAAAACATAATTATCATCATGCCTCTGTAAACGGAAGTTTTTGTCTTGCTTTTTCCTGGCAGCTAGTTCAGTACGTTTTGGTCGTACAGTGATGAACCTTATACCAATAGAATCTGTGGAATCTCAGCTTTCATATGATATGTAGTTTGTGCAGATAATATTACTTTGTCTCAAGTTATGTTGCGAGTTATGTGCTAACGATGCATTAGCATGTTTCGCTAAGTGGTGAATTTGACGTTTGGCGTTAGACATCTTTTCCGTTTAGGTAAAAATGGTTAATATTGTCAGGTAGCTGAGTTTCTTCCCGTTTAGTGGGTATGCATCATTAACCTGTTAAGTTTTTTCACGACACTGTGTCTCAGGTGTGAAAACCCTGTGGTTGTCCACCATGTGGTGCTGTAGTAACCTGGGTTTTCCTTGTAATCAGCAGTGATGAGACCCACCTGTGGCACCTGGTTCCAGCATTTAAGAGGGCTGCAGAACAGGCTCTCGCTCTCTCTCGGCTGCCCTGCTCGGTGCACCAGGCCACCGCATCCTCCTGCTGATGTTCAGGTGTATATCAGTATGTAGTGTCTCTACTTTAAAGAGTCCTCTCCTGCTGATGTTCAGGTGTATATCAGTATGTAGTGTCTCTACTTTAAAGAGTCCTCTCCTGCTGATGTTCAGGTGTATATCAGTATGTAGTGTCTCTACTTTAAAGAGTCCTCTCCTGCTGATGTTCAGGTGTATATCAGTATGTAGTGTCTCTACTTTAAAGAGTCCTCTCCTACTGATGTTCAGGTGTATATCAGTATGTAGTGTCTCTACTTTAAAGAGTCCTCTCCTGCTGATGTTCAGGTGTATATCAGTATGTAGTGTCTCTACTTTAAAGAGTCCTCTCCTGCTGATGTTCAGGTGTATATCAGTATGTAGTGTCTCTACTTTAAAGAGTCCTCTCCTGCTGATGTTCAGGTGTATATCAGTATGTAGTGTCTCGACTTTAAAGAATCGTCTCCTGTTGCTTCTTTATTTCTCTTCTGAGAACTGAAGGAGAAGTGTTTCTGTGAGAATGTGGTTATAGACAGCAGCAGCAGCAGAGCTCTGGAGGTTTTACCCTCTGATGCTGACCAAATAAGGTAAGAGCAAAAAGCAGAACAATGCAGAGTGATGTACATAAAGTCATGAATATATATGTAAACAATTAAAAATAAACAGCAGGGGGTGGATATCAATATACCTTAACCCTTGTGCTGTGTTCAAAAACACACACACACACACACACACACACACACACACACACACACACACACACACACATACACACGCACACACACAGGAGGACGAGACGGGTGCACAGGACCTACAATTCTCACACCTTTGTTAGCCCCGGGTCCAGTGGTAAATGTGTAGGGGGGGTGTACAGTGGGTGGTCATTGAAAATGTGTTCTGATATATGTTCTTCACAGAAAATGAGCCAAGGCCATTGAGTGTGAGTTTGGAAAAATAATTTATATCATTTTTCTTTAGATAAATAATGAAAATGGGTCCCACAGACCCGAACATCATACAAGGGTTAATATATAAATGAATATGCAGTGATAACAAAAGGCAGTGTTGTTGATCAGTGGAGTCACTAGTGAAACTGTACTTTAAGAACACACCTGAAGTTTAGAGAAAGTCATATTAGGAAAAACCTTACAAATAAATACATCTGCGCTCTTGAAAGGCTAATCAATCACTTTATTTAAAACACAACACAATCAAATGTACTGAAGAAAAAGCAATATTCCATTGAATTATATTAAAGAAAAAACAGTAATAAAAAAGCCAGAATCGACTTTACAAAAACCTTCATTATGTCCACACTGTAAGTATTAAGAATTCAGTAAATCTCCAACATGTCTTCCCCTTTTCCACAATCCACCTCTAGAGGGACTCACATGTTTTGCTGTACTCTCACTTTGATGCTATTAAGCCAAAAAAAGCAAAAACATGGTCTATAACTCTGCTCTCTTTGCCTTTGTATTATGGTTATAACAATTGTCCCATAGTTTAAAATGCAGCATTAAACAGTATTATTTTGTTGGTTTGTTGACGGTGTCGTAGAGGAGGCTGGGATCAGCGGAGGCAGCAGAGGAAGAGGAGGGAGTTCTCAAAGTGCTTCATCTTCATCATGAAGGTGAGCCTGGAGGGAAAGAAAACTGAATATGCATAAAGGAGTTCTGAACGTCCTGCTTTTGCTGCCATTTAACAACTTAAAGGGGCCGTATCCGGCTCATTTTCAGGTGTATATCAGTATTTAGTGTCTCTACTTTAAAGAGCCTGTTTTTGAGGCCTCAGGCTCGAAAATGACATGCCCAGAATGAATGACTATATCTTCACTTCTAAAAGGGGAATATGAATACAAAAATGTATCAAAGCAAGGATACATCTGTGAGTTGGCTTTAGAAGTGTCAGAATACAATATAGATGTTGCTGTGTTAGAGTAAATTCAGATGGAATATAGTCAATGTAAATTCTAATCTCCGCCTTAAAAAACACATTACTTATAGTGAAAATCACCCTTGAATGATGGGATAGTAGACACAAAACTTAAGGGATCCAAACCACTATATCTCATAAGTACCCTGTGTCAAGATTGATGCTAATTTAGTCAACTTGAATTTTTTAAGAATATTTTGGCACAAGTAGGTCCAGGCGGACTCACCTTTGGGTACATTTGGTGCCATTAGACCTTTCTCAGGTACCACACTGTAAAAATCATTTTATTACATTGAATTGTCACTATAGGTATTCATTCCATTCAATGAAATATTCTCCCTGACCTCTATACCACTTTTGGCCACAAAGCGTAATGCTGTGCAGTTGCCAGGCAGACCTGCATGCATTACGCAGGGCCCTATCTCTGGAACCCAATGGTCGATTTGGATGATTGACACATTTTTGCAACCGTTAGAGCCAATAGAATCGAGGGGCAGTTCATACATCCATGTAAACATTACCATTGGTCAGTTAGACACTGCATGCGCACCTCCTAAACCGGAAGCTCTGTTCGGCTAACCATTATAAGCCGTATTACATGACATTACATTTAGCTGACGCTTTTATCCAAAGCGACTTACAATAAGTACATTCGACCAGGAAGATACAACCTTGAAGAAAACAGAATCATATAAGTACATCAGGTTTCATAGAGCCAAACATTTCAAGTGCTACTCAACTGGCTATAGATAAGCCAGTCCTTTGTTAGTATATAAGTGCTCTGTTAGCAGTTCTTTGTTAGTAATTCTATTGCTCGAAGTGGAGTCGAAAGAGATGAGTTTTCAGTCTGCACCGGAAGGTGTGTAAGCTATCTGCTGTCCTGATGTCAATGGGGAGCTCATTCCACCATTTTGGAGCCAGGATAGCAAACCCACGTGTTTTTGCTGATGGGAACTTGGGTCCCCCTCGCAGTGCGGGTGCAGCGAGCTGTTTGGCTGATGCAGAGCAGAGTGCACGTGCTGGGGTGTACGGTTTAACCATGTCCTGGATGTAGGAAGGGCCAGATCCATTCGCAGCATGGCATGCAAGTACCAATGTTTTGAAGTGGATTCTAGCAGTTACTGGAAGCCAATGAAGGGAGCGGAGGAGCGGCGTGGTGTGGGAACATTTAGGAAGGTTGAAGACCAGACGTGCTGCTGCATTCTGGATGAGCTGCAGAGGTCGGATGGCACATGCAGGTAGACCAGCCAGGAGGGAGTTGCAGTAGTCTAGGCGTGAGATGACGAGAGCCTGGACCAGAACCTGCGTGGCTTTCTGGGTCAGCTGGGGACTTATCCTCCTGATGTTGTAAAGCGTGTATCTGCAGCAGCGGGTTGTAGCAGCGATGTTTGCAGTGAAGGACAGGTTGTTATCTAGGGTCACACCCAGATTCCTTGCAGTCTGAGTCGGGGAAACAACAGAGGTGCCGGTGTTGATTGTTAGGTCAAGAGTGGGACAATCTTTTCCCGGAAGGAAAAGCAGTTCAGTCTTGTCAAGGTTGAGCTTGAGGTGATGAGCAGACATCCACTGAGAGATGTCAGCTAGACAAGCAGAGATGCGTGCGACGACCTGGGTCTCTGAGCGGGGAAAGGACAGAATTAATTGGGTGTCATCAGCGTAGCAGTGGTATGAAAAACCATGCGGGCTAATGACTGATCCGAGCGAGTTTGTGTACAAGGAGAAGAGGAGGGGACCAAGAACAGAGTCCTGAGGGACCCCTGTAGTTAATTGACAAGGATCGGACTCGGACCCTCTCCAAGTTACCCTGTAGGTGCGGTCTTTGAGGTATGAGGTGATGAGGGAAAGAGCAGAGCCTGAAACTCCAAGTTTTTGGAGAGTGCGAAGGAGGATCTGATGGTTCACCGTGTTGAATGCAGCAGACAGGTCCAAAAGGATGATGACAGAGGAGAGGGAGGCTGCTTTAGCCGTGTGCAGTTCCTCAGTGACAGCAAGGAGAGCAGTTTCTGTGGAGTGACCTGCCTTGAAACCAGACTGGTGCGGATCCAGAAGGTTGTTCTGATGGAGATAACAGGAGAGTTGTTTAA